>MU274986.1:657-32752 GCA_022160335.1 Irpex rosettiformis
TCTAAATATAGATCATGCATGAGTAAGCAGAGTCTGAGTTATGTCATGCTGCTTATGTCACCTCATACTGACCTCCTCTTTATTTGGTACGCACTTTATTTATGACCTAGTGTTCGACAGTTTTACTGCGCGACAGCGTACGTTTTCACATCCATGCGTCATTCGGGTGACAATGAATTTCCGGAGGTGCCTATAGCCCGAAGTAGCATGACTTATGACTATATTGAGATTGACCCCATCACGCTGTCTCCTACTGGTGCGCATTTCTATTCCCCTTGTCCTGTTTTCATTGTGCTGAGATGCGTACACAGGTCGGAGCTGGGCACCAGATGTCGTGTCCTTCAGCCATGACATAGGGTTACTATTAACCCGAGAGTCCCTTCAGCAAACAGGCTACATCCCCCTAGCTTTCACCTAGATTACGACCCATCATCTGTGTACTCTGACCCCATACGCACCTATAAACGACCGCTTCCATACCCAGGATCATCAATCATTGTCCCCCCATTGCCGAAGAGCTTTAGGCCTCCCTTCTATTTCTCGCCTCTCTCAGGTTCTCTCCCATCCGTTATTGTATGTATGCCGCATTACACATGAACGTTGAACCACAAAATATTTGACAGTTATTAGGGACAGGGCCAGTATAGTTACATGTATGCATCGTCTAGGTATCGTCGTGTGTATATAGTTAATGACCGTCGTGGAATATGCTTAAGTGCTGAAGACTGTATGTACTATGTGTATACTACGAGCATCTACGACCATCAATGTAGGAATGTAAAACAGCTTTGTACCTCCTTATTCCCTATATCTAGCTAGGCGCACACTCATGGTCATCGCCGATGAACTCCCTCGGCTACCTCGGTGGTACTGTACTCCGACTAGCCACGAGCTCAGTGAGCAGATATGGTTCACGTTCTATGTGCTCTGTGAAGTGGCGTTCATCAGGCGTGTCGTCGACAGCCATCAATGAGTAAAACCAACTCACCCGGTATATCTCATACGCCATCATGCATCATTGCTCGTGGTGTGAACCTCTCATATCTTTTTACCGCTCACCCTCCCTCCCCTCCCCCTTAGACGGATCAATCTTACTGTGAATCCCATTCTTCACCTTCGGTACGTCCAACTTGAATATCAGAACTCGGGGGTGGTCCTCAGCGTTCGAGTTTACAGTACTAGCGATGATTGTATGACCGGCTTCAAGAGGTCCGTGAGTTTTGCGTACCGCTCGGATGGGGCCTGGGAAGGTTAAAAGGGGTGAAAGTGGACGACAACAGACATATCGAGGGGAGGAAAGATAGTAAGGAGTCGAGGGCTAGCATCGAAGAGGCGAACTCATCGCCGATGACGAGTTCTCCCCCTCAGACGTTCAGGGAAAGAGCATGTGTTGTTAGCTCTCAACTTGTCGACGCCGCAGTCGACTGCATTATGCGAGCCACCTACAAGCATGGTACAACCCCCCGTGCTATATCGCAGTCTTCGATATTGGAGTTGTCTCGCAGGGCATCTTGCTGTCTGTCGCCCTCGCTGTACTAGTAGACACCACTAGTCACGATTGAGTTTAGATCGCTACTATAGGCTGCTCGGTCTCGAACGCAGTGTACCTACAACGCATACTATTAGATCCTGCACTCTGCGTACGAGCGAGAACCGCTTACGTACTTTATTATTGAACTTGAGACCGCCGAGCCTGAGTGACCCGGACGCATGCGCATGTCTGGCCGGTGGACCAGCACTCAGTCGTTTGCAGACCACTTCTGGGGTGCTATCCGTAAGTAGGCTGTCTTCGTTGCTGTATGGTACCACGGTTTACTTACTGGTAACAGTAGCTGTGAGTGACCTTGCTATCGTAAGACAAAATCGAGAGGCTACTACGCCAAGTACTCACCTGTCATCTAACGACCAGTCCAAATAACGCCCTCCGAACGGGTTCTCTTTCTCGTGCGAAAGCTTATAGCATTGCGGCGTGGTAGAATCCATCGCTGTTGTCATTCCCGAGTGGCAGTGTTTCCGTCACAATCGGGATCTGTCCTTGAGTAGAGTTAGAAATCATAATAGCGAGGGTTAGAAGGAACTCACCAAGTTGACGGGGGAAAGTGGTGTGTCGTGTTGCGGCCACTGTGCGCGGTGCTTGAGTCGAGGTGATGTCGGACAATGTTTGGGGTCTTTGACCCCCGACGCCGGAGGTGTAGCATAAAGTCGAGAGGGAGGGGGGTGGGAGTATAAGGAAGGAAGGCGAGGTATTGGACTAGCAAGTAGCATCTAATCGTCGAAGGTAGGGGGTTACCGTAAGCCGCTGCTCGTAGCCTATCACATATAGACTACTTACCTAAATCTCGCCCGCTCATTCTCTTCCGACTCCACTATGATCCTATCCGCTCATTGATTCTATCCCTCACCCTCGCGCTTCCTGTAGAATACAAAAAGATAAGTTATGGATCCATTCCGATACAAGAAGAAAAGTGTACCTCGAAACGCGCCGCGATGGTAAGTGCCCATCTTCGTGTGATTTGACATACACCCACCAAGCTATAAATTTCCTCCCAGCTATCTCCTTAGTCGCCTTTGTCGTATTCCCCCGGGAGCTCTGGCATACCTATAGAGCCCTCATCAGGGTAGCAAACTTTGTCTGGCCGCGGGTAGAGTGCGTGGGCTCGGAATCCATGAGTACCGGTGTACACTGCAAAACAAGGTAAGTAAATCTGGATCGTTGACGGAAAGAGTGTACTGTGACGTATGTTGTTGCTGAAGTGGAGGTCGGTGAGTAACGAGTGCTCGAGGTGAACTTCAAAGTCACGCCAGGCGCCTCCATGTTGCCATGTGTGTTATCTCACGGACCGTACGGGACACACCACACTGCGTAACGGGCATAATTTTTCCTCAGGAAAAATGAGGGAAAAATGAATGGGAAAATGTCCCTTTTACTTTTGTCTTTTCCTCTGTAAAAATGAAAGGAAAAATGTCTTCACAAAACAAAGGGCACAAAGGCTGTTCAAGAAAAAGGTGTGAGAAAAGGCGTGGAAAAAGGTCTGTGGAAAAGGTGAGAGAAAAAGACCCCTTTCTCTCAACATTCTGCTCACATTTTTCCAGATGAAAAATGTTGCTGGTTACGCAGTGCCACAAAGCCCAGCACTAGCGCGTGCGATCGGTGTGCTCGGAGTTTCCCCCAGGCTGTACCAAGACCTCCATCACCACTGCCGCATCCTGACTCCAGCTTCCTGCTTCAAGACCGGCTCAAGCGATACAGATTGGCGTCGTTATTGCTACCACTACTAGTGTTGCTCAACAGACAAAGAGACGCATGGCCTCGTCACGCGTCATCGCTGGAACTACCACCGCCCACCATCGAATAGCCACCTCCGATCTCCCTCGTTGTCGACGTTTACCGCCCTCTAATCCTACTCGCGTGTATCCTGGCGTTGAATCGTGGTAGAAGACTCTCGACTACGGTGGACCGTCGGCGCTACCCAGCACGACGAAGAGCCGATCCCAGCAATCAGGAGCGTTGTTTTTATGAGTGTGATTTGGGTACGGGTCGACTGCATACGGTGAGTCTACATATAATCTCTTCATACGTCTCCCTTTCGAACACTTCATCTTCTGTAGCTTTCAATCCACGGCCCTCTGCTCGAGCTGGTCAGCGTTTGCCTTGCTCATTATGACACCCCTCCCCCGACGACACTCATAACTCGCGAGAGTAACCCGCTACAAGATGTTACAGCCCACCCCCCATCTTCAAAGCAACACCTCCGATTATTGCGCATCAACGTTGGCATTAACTATCATCGCGTGGATTTCCAGGACAGCCCTTGCGTATATTTGTCTGTGGACGACTCAATTTTTGTACGTGTCGTCATTACTGTTTCTTCCTTACCCGTGACTGCACCACATTGACGATGCCTTCGTTACAGGCTCACCAGTCCTGGTCATCATTTACCTGGCCCGTAGGGAGGCATCATGATGTCGCCGTCACACGACCCCAACACTCCTTGTCCTCGTATCGTGCGGAAGTATGCCATCGCTACGCTACCACCGGGAGAGAGCTTGAGCGTACCCCGTCAAGAGGTAGCAATCTCGTACTACGTCTCATCGTACGTAGTACATTGAGTGACAACACTAGTATGCTATACTGACGAGTAAAATATTATTTAGTATCAGCCTCATGGGAGACCCGGGGACAGTTGCTGTTTGGAGTATACGTCGCTGTGCGTGCATGCTCACTCTCTAATTGGGAACATCCCCGTCGCGCCGATCATGTCATTAAGCCTCTCGAAGTTGGTCGAAACGGCTGTGCCGTTCCTGTATTGGACGAACTCGTCCGATAGGGTTATCCACCCCCTCCCTCCTCGGAATAGAAATACAAGGCTGATTTGAGCTTACTTTTTTACTTCGTTATAGGCCTTACGAGCGCAAACGGGGCTAATAACAATTTCATCAGTATCGCGTTGAAAGGTGAGTACACTGTACGCTTCGTCCATTAGTACTAACTAACAGACCTTTCTTTTATGTCTAGCGATCCTCGTTTGAGGGCTTTCTCAAGCGCAACGGACCAGGCGAGTTTCATACGCAGTTTTATCACTGTGCAGGTACGACGCTCGCATCGACTTTCTTTCACCCGATAACTCCCCTTTTGGTCTAGTTGAACGCGTTAGCAGACCTAGCGTCGATACCAAGGACGAACCAATATTCATCAAGGTGGGGAGGTCCACCACCAAGTACCCTACTTCCTTTGGGCCGGCTCACTGCCATCGACGTTCTCGTATCTGCAGTATGCCTCACGGGTGCTCCCAATTCATCGGTGGGGTTCACTATTACCGCTTCGGCGAGGTAAGATGTCGATATATTAAGTAGGAGTGTATCTGAATTGTTAGCAGTGCTACCTCGTCTATCGGCTCGTCTACCCCCTCAGCAACGGATCCCATGTTCCCGGATAGGTTCTCAGGTGGTATCGTAGGCGAAATATGATTTTTAACCTTCTCATCCCCCCTACTTGGTATCCTTTTCTTCCTACGAAGAAAGAGACGTCGACGTATGGATGAATTGACGTCGGAGACTGCTCCTGAACCACACAACCTTGAAACCCATATGCAAGAAACTCGTACTAGAGGATTACCACAACTCGAACAAACACTCACAACAAAAATCCTGAGAGAGAGAATTTGCTTCCGGATCCCGGCCTGGGGAATCTCCCAACGCCCGCTGTCCCACGCCAAACCCCTCCACCAGCATCACCACCCCCTCGCCTCTCCCTACTCAGACAGCACCGCACCTCTCCCTAACTCAGACAACATTTCGCCTCCCCCTACCTCAGACAACACCGCTCCTCCCTCTACCTCGAACAGAGAAGCAGGATATATGCCGGTAGGGAATAGACAGCTCACAGTAGACGCCATGTTGTTCCCTAGGCTCGTCGAATGTCTCATTTGGGTTATTCTGCCCAAGCCTGAGAATACACAGAGGAGTTCTTTGGAGAGACGTGTAGGAATGGTAGAGAGGCAGGCCCCGCCGTGGTATGAGGAGTAGATGGAGAGGCCCCGCCGCGGTATGAGGGGTAGATGGGGGAGGTAGAAATTTTGTGGTGAGGAGTTACAAATGGGCATGTATATGTAGGATTCGATGTAACAATTATGATCACGCTGAAAATGCAGGCTGCTGGTCGGTACGGAAAGATGATGATTCGTGGGTATCGATGTGTCGAGTTACTTGGACCTTGCGATTATGCAGACTGACTACATTTATTTATAGCATTGTGTGCACCCGCTATAGGGGATTGTATTGATGCCTTAACTACTAAATAGTAATAGAAGGACTAGTCTCGACAAGATGTTCGCCTTGGTTCCAGATCGCGAATTGCTTCCTCTGTCCAAAGTCGCGAGTACCAAAGCAACGCCAAATTCAGATTTGAGTTTATAGGAAAAGAATAAAGTGAACAATCGTATCGACGATAGATGTTGACTCGATGGAACGATGTGGCTGCAGAAAGCAATGTCTGACACGGTGGAGAGGAGGTGAAGTGGAAAGTGATGATTGGAGTGCCTCACCTCCCGACCAAGCCGAGGCCATTCACGAGGAATAGCCCCTGCAATATGTACAGTAGAGTACTTGTTCTTCAATGTCTCATGCTTCGAATGCCGTTCTCAACTAGAGCGTGAAGGGCAACGTTCGTGGCCAAAGACGAAAATATGAGCAGCCTGACGGTTTAGAAGCACTGGCAAATACTCACCATTATGTAACACGATGTACTACAACCACATTAGAACCTAGTAGGAAGCCTCGTATGAAGGCGAAAAAGTGATCTAAGTTCGTCAATACACTGTCTGATCCGAGACGATGAGTCGAAAACCATGTACTTGCTATCAGCTTGAAGGCTATATCCACGGCACAATATCGGATGGAGATACTAATGCGCATTCACGTCCTACCCAGGAAACGGAACCGTCACGTACTGGCCGTGCTTGAGGGGCATGGTTCCGAGGGGAACGGTGTAATATACCACTAGAGCTTGTGTATTCGTACATTAAACATTGTACGTGCCTATATGCTTATTTCATAGGTATTCAGCGACTGAATAAATCAGAATAGAACGTAGACACTTACTATCTAAGAACTCGGATGATAGCCAGGCCAGGGTTTCGAGCGAATGGCTTGCTTGCTCATGCTGGTCGCTGTGAAAGACATGCCAGCGCCCGAAGCGCCTACCTACGTTCTCTCGCTCTAACCGTGACCTCGGCGAACAATCAAGACGTGTGAGCACGCTGGCTATGTTGTAAGTACTCATATTTTTCTACACGTCTTTTCATTCTAATGGGTGGTTGGAATCATACGTTATTATAGAGGCCTTTGCTGGTACTTAAACCGTAGCCTACACTTCAATGACGGCCTTGCGACTTGGAGAGTTGGACGACTCAGACAGGTTCTCTGAACGACGATACAAGTGTTAGCCCTTACGAAGGCACCGTGCAGACACGAGGATGAGTTGGTATAGTTAGGATGGTAGATGATATGGATAGTTGGCGAGGTTACGTAGGGACATACGACTACTAGGTGCGTAATCGTGCTTCCCTGGATATGCCATCCTTCTCAAATCATACGAGGTGAATTGTGTGGGAACAGCAAGTCGTATTCACTCCGCTTTGATACAATTCCAACACCCCCTCTGCTCTCTTCGAGGCTACCTACCCCTTAGTCTGTACAGCCCACTCCTCCCCCTTCTCGTCGTGCTCACCTGTCTCGTCACCGAGAGCCGTCTGCCATCGTTGATCTGAAGAGCGTTCACAAGCTGTTTACTCTCATGTTTCAGCTCATGGCGAGTAGAATTCAAGTATTGGGTTTCCCAGGATAACTTGACAGAGATCATACTGACGATGGGCTGGAAGCTTCGACTGCTTGAGGGGTATTTTTCGTGCGTTTTTCCTTGCCTTCTCATCCCTGAGCAACAAGTTGATTTGGTTTTTATGATATGATAGATTCAAGATGATTCGAATAATATGGGAGTAAACGGAGAAACTACTGCGTACGTTCATTTCCATTGCTTTCTCATCAGTATCGAGACTTACCATCGTTTACGATAGAGCGTTCATGGCGTGAGTCAATCTATCATCATCTCGATCAATGTATAATTGCGCGAAATCTAATCAGAGTAGCCTTTCAGCGCATCTATACGAACAGACCCTCATTCCACAATACCTCTCCGCTGCTACCCTCTCCGCCGACTTTGTCATCAATCACCTATACGGCGGCAAAATCAAACCGGATGGAATCAACGTTCAATCATGCAGTTTATCTTTGACCCTCATAACATACAACTCTGGATTTATGGTCGGCGGGCTGAGTGTTCTCACTCCGGCGAGTGGTAGTTCCGGTTATTCATCGTTGTACGTTTATCTCCAGTGTCGTCCTCTCAATCGCTAATCGAATCGGCGTGCATCTTTGGTAGCCTCTTGAAATTGATTTTGACAGCTGTCATATACCCACATTGGATCAACACCGCGAACGGTGTCAAAATCGAAGGTGCAGTACTAACAACTCCCTACCCGTACTCTACTACTTACCCACCCTCCCCACAAATACACACCCCTCCAGAGCCCGAAATCCGGAGACGCCGTATGGCCAAACTGGCGTGGACGTTTGGGGAGGACATTCTCCCCCCCGAGTATGTCTTTCCTGCTGATAGTGAGGGGAAGGTGTGCGAGAAGAGGGTGGGTGGGGTTTCTCGTTTTACGCCTCGTTCTATCCCTCCTCGTTCTACCCCGCGTGCTCGTCTCAATCCTACTTCTCCCGCTCCCTCTCACTCCGCTCGTTCCGCTCCACGAAAATCCTCTCGAGTGTGGACTACATGCAGAGACGGGGGGTTATGGCTTGGAGAATGGAATAGAAAGGATATCAGTGAGGTGCAGAGTAGATTGCGTGCTTTGCAGGTTAGGTGATGGTTTTCGCAGTGGGTTTTGTCGGGTATCGATTATCTCTCTCGAGTCCTCCTATGGCGTGTATCATAGCTGGACTTCTCTTGCTTTTCATTTCTTTGTATCATTACTCGTACTGTTGTATCCATGTGTAGTGTATTCTATCAATCTGCTAATTACTCGCGAGTTAATGATAGCCTGGAAGATCCTTGGTCACAGCCACTTGCTGCGTAATAACCAGACTACTTCCCGCTATTCACAGTTAAAGGTTGCACTCGTGTAGGTCAGCGCTCCGACGAGGGTTTCCTAATTGCTTCAGTACGTGTTTATCTCCAGCTATAAATGTTTATTCAGTAAGGTCATTGGGCGAGGCAAACCTGAGTCAATATCAAGGGTTTGTCTGAGCGTGAGGAAGGAGCAGTCAAGTGTTGCAGACATGACTCACCACTCCAAGGCGGCGAGCCACCACAGTCGTGTGCAACGAGTCACCCCCCTAGGCTCACACTATGAGACGAGATAATAAAATAAGAATTCATTATTGGCATAATGCCAGTAAGTGAAAACATACATGTAGTTCTGATTGAATGGCACAGGTCTGTGACGCTCTTCTGGTCTCTGGTGGCGGGTGACTCTCTGTGATGAGAAAGGTAGACGCGATGAGGAAGGGGAAATAGGGCTGCACCGAGTGAGGTGTTTATAGCAATCAAGAAAGCGAAAGGGGTGTTGTAACCGTACCAAAACAGTAAGAATCCAACTCACCTGGTATAAAAGGTCAAGAAAGACGACATATCCTGGAGAGCACGCACCCAGTCGCATGCCCCTACGCCACCACCCCACCAACTGTCCATGCCATCTATCATCCTAACCATGCCAGATCATTCTCGTGTCCCAACGGTGCCTTCGTAGAGCTAACACTTGTATCGTCGTTCAGAGAGCTTGTCTGGGGCGTCCCACTCTCCAAGTCGCAAGGCTGTCAGAGTGCTACAGTTTAAGTACTAGCAATGGTCTCTATAATAATGTGTCCATTAGAATAAAAGACATGTAGAAAGGGTAATATTACTTACAACATAGCCATCATGCCCACATGTCATCTTGAATATCCGCCGAGGTAACAGTTCGAGCGAGAGAGCGTAGTAAACAGGTGCTTCGACCCAGAGGAAGTAAAAGTTAGCGCTCAAAATATAGTGAAGATTCGATCGCTGGACACGAACACGTGACAGTCACGCTGGTCGCGTCCCAGTATCGACGCGCCACGTACCGTACTTTTTACTACTTACCACTTCCCGGCTTCTTCGACTTCTTCCCACTTTCCAAGTCTCCGGCTCTTTGCTTCAATAGTGGTTGTACAATTGGGTGGACGCTCCTGTGTACACATAGATAATAGTCGACGATGTTGTCCTTACCAGAGCCGCGGATAACCAGACTAGTGCTTTGGCTCGATGGAGGACAATTACACCTACTTATTTTTCAGGTGAGTTCTTCATGCTCTTCGTACCTGCCATCTCCACCTCCCCTTTTGTGTTTGGCCGGCAACTGTGAGTCTTCTGTGGTGAAGCAAGAGCAGGTTTTCAACCAAAACCGCTCATTATTGCGACGTCCGTTGGTTTCTAGTTGTGGCCATCCGTCGTTTGAATCTTTTGTGCATAACATTATACCCCCTATTTTACTTGGCTGCCAACTGTGAACCTAATACATGCAGGAAGGCACCAAGAGCTCTGTAGGCATATATTTTAAACAGAGACGAAGCACTTCTTAACTTCGCGCCGTGTTGCAAGGTAAATATGTTATCTGCTCACTCTTAATTCCATCTGAACTGACCTAAGCCTTCGGTTCTTGTGCTCTCGGGGAGCCGCAACTATAGGTCGGGAAGCAACAAATGATTCAAGGAGAATGGAGCTGGAACTTGAGCAGACGAGCGAGTGGCCGAAGGCTGGTTTAGTAAGGTGAGTAGTTGATACGAGACGAGCCACGGGCAGTGTTTTACATACTGGAAATAGCCTTCGACGACTAGATATCCCTCGTGGGTTAACACCTTCGCCTTCCTTTTTTATACCCCCCTCTCCAAATATTGTTCGACGTGCCTAACTCAGTCTGTTCCGCACACGGCGGCCATAACGCAATGGACTATTACACTCTCCTGCTGGCTCGGTGAAGTCTTCGATGTTGACGAACTACTGCCTGCATAGAGGCGAGGTTGAAATGCTTATTACGGCGAGTTATTAACTTTACGCTAAGGAACATGCCCTAATTGCGGCAAGAGCATCGTTACCCAGGTATCTCGATGGCGCTGACTTCCACTGTGCCCGAAACGTCATAGGCTTTCGCAAAGAGGGAGAATCTACCGCATACGTCCGGGTCACCTAGGGACGGTCTCGGATTCAATGGTACAATACGCAAGGAGTTTTCGTTCATACACAGGGGGTGATATCTAGTAGTATGCATTATAGGTAAAGTAAGTTTGAGATTAAGCAAATCTTGTAGGGATCTGGACTCGACTGTGACCAATAGTACCTTCTACTACTGTAACGATGAGATGCAGAAAGATACCCCGCGAGACAGCACCGAAGCCAATATAGTACAATCTTTCGTACTATGCTCGGTGATGTATTATGTAGTGCAGTCGACTTCAATACCAATAAAGTGAGAGTTGCAAACACAGGTTCTTCCACAAACGTCAGATTGTGAGAGCTCATCATCCGCGACGATTTCACCCCTTCGATACTAGGCCTCGGCTCCCCGCTATCTTCCCTCCTCGACGTGGCGGTCTTCGTACGCCTCCATTCTTTTCTACTCTACCCTCTGTCGTCGAGGTGGACGAAACTCGTGAGCCTCTTGAACTCGAGCAATATGCTAATCAAGAGGTCTTACTGCGTAAACTTGAACGCCGAGGGCCCCCTTCTATTCTCGCGCTGAGCGTATCGGAGATCGACGAAGAATAGCATCTTGTATAAGATCCACATGGGAAAGGGGAGGAGGACTGTAGGCGGTGAAAAAGATGAGTGAGGCTAATAGTAAATGTGGGACAGCGACGGCGTACGAGTTATGTTTGGCGAGTCGGGTTTCTACTCATTGACAGTCATCGGCGATGAGCCTAATGAACCTCAACTCCACAAAGCACTAAACAAACGCATGGGGTGCTAGTATAACTATTGTCCCTGTACAGTAGCTAATAGTGATATATTAGCGTAATGGGTTCACGATGAAAGAGAAATAATTTTGCACTATCGGATGTGTCCTGAGTATGCGACGGTGTTGTTCCGACTGAGAAAGGCGTAGCAGGCTGAAGAGAAGTGCAGGGAACAAGGTCAAGGGAGACTCCTTGGTCGAGATCGACTTCTGGCAAAGGAGTCGCCATTTGGACGGGCTCCCGGAAGGTAGACAGCCTTGAGTTGGCATTAGTTTAGACTTGAATTTTAGAGTATCGCATTACTACGTACCGCTTTTCGGCCGTATCTTGCACTTGCCAACGAGTATCTTGTAAAGCGAGAGACATATGATCTGCATAAAGAGACTGATTGTGAGTTGCAACCTTTACCACCAAGCGGTGGGTATACGCACGGAAAGTGCTTGAGTGGGAGGGACTGGTAAAGGGTGGACGATGCAGAGGAGCGCCGCCCTTAAGCGATCCTTGAAGGAGCTGTGTGCTATCTAACGAAATAAATGTGAGAACTATTTGTGAACGACTAATAACCACGGAACCCATGCTACTTACTTTATTCGTGGCGGCACACCACACAAACTCGGTCGATTCCTTTAACGAAGCATTCGTGTCAAACGACATGAGGGAATCGTGCAAAAGTACATGGACACCTATAGTATATTTGAGCTTCCCCGCTTCTAGGTGAAAACGTCAAAAAAACGCACAACTTGGGTTCCCCGACCTGTCGCCGTCAACGCCTATAGTTAATGTTGAGTTCGATAAGAGAAGATATCATAGACTTACTAACGGTAGCATAAGTACACTTGGTCGACGAGTAAACTTGCAAACAGAATTCAAGAACGTGTAACTAATACCGGTTCCAGTCACAGTGCGGTACCGTCGCGGTTTGTGTCACTGCGGGGGAAGCCGTCCAATAGTCGATAGATATCAATGTGTAGTCGTACACATTGTATCCGCGATAGGCAAATATACCCGGAGCAACGAGTTCCGCCAAGTACGGCCCTTTTTCGACGCTGAGAAATTCATGGTAGTTCGCAAGGCTGATTTGTAAATCCACAGGTCGGAGCCACGACGCTCGGTATACATGTATTGCTCGAGACCATGGATTAACCACCGCGACGCATAGCATTGCCGATGAATACGGTAAATATTATATCTGTATAAGAGAAGGGGCGGTTCTGTGAGTAAGGACGTGCATATTCAGTATTCAGAACTCTCGCTCACGGATTTGAAATGTGACTCACCTAGTAGTTCTATGACCTTCCATTCATCAAGATAATGGAAACGCTCTGCCTAGCACGAGCTCAAGTCCTAACACCGCCACTGATATCATCCCAGCAAAACGGTCCTTATATCGACGCCCAATCGACATCTTTTGCAGGACCAGGGAGGCAATTGCGGAGGAGTAGAGCTCGTGGCAGTAGCAAAGCGAAAGGACATAGGTGAACTACATTGAATTGATGGGTGCGACTATAGACAGACGGCACACGATGTCCACAGTGAGGGGAGCTCGGAGGGCCTACCCGAACCTAAATTTAGGGAAGAAGTCACAATATGCGACGACCTCACTGCTCTGTAATAAGTGTGAGAAAAGATCAGTGAGTGCCAATATATGAGTAATTAAGCTTGCCGCAGTACGACATACCGTCCATACGCAACGGTCAAAAGTCCTCCGTCTGACGAATTTGCACATCCCAATACAATCCTTCCGGTGTGCAGCTCCATCGTAAGTCTGGCATTCGATCGTTATCGCGACCATATAATACGAGTGTTTGACCTATTGCGCTTACTGCTAATTTCTGCGCGAACTCCCAACGCGTGGCCATATTCCTTATACCTATGTGGAGGTGTTAGACGTAGATGGTAGATGGTACACAGCATGCGAGTGATACAACATCGCCCCCCTCCCCAGCGGCAACCTGCGTATTAGGTTTAGATGGGACAAAAATCTATTCTGACGACATACCTGGTGCTGGTACAGCATGGCATACCTTCGGAAGTGAGCTCCGGTGACCTAGTTTAGATTATAAGGATGTTCCGCCCACTGCTCCAGCACAGCTCTAAATCTTGACAACTTCCGAATCTTTCGGACCCCAATTCTCAGACGAATGAACTTTCTAGCGTAGGGGCAGGAGAAGCGGACGGGAGGGATACTTCCGCCCGATACGACAACAAGGAGTGCCAAGATCGTGTGACGGTAACATCATGATGCCTCCCTATGGGGCCAGGTAAATGGTGACTAGGACTGGTGAGCCTGTAACGAAGACATCGTCAATGACGTGCAGTCACGAGTAAGGGCGAAACAGCAACGATGACACTCACACTAAATTGAGACGGCCACCTGGGGATCCGCGTGATGATATTTAATTTTAATGCCTATGTTGATACCGAACGCACGAATTGTTTCAAAAATGTTGCATGGGACTGTGTGATAATGAGTAATTGAGACTTGGGGATGAGCTAGAAGATCTTGTAGCATGTTACTCACGCGGAATATGAGCGTTGTCACGATCGTCGAAGGGGCGTTGTAGCGAGGCGAGCAAGGGAAACAACGACCAGCTCGAGCAAAGGAGCCGTGCGTTGAAAGCTACAGGAAACGACGTGTTAGAAAGGGAGACATATGAAGAGATTATATGTATACTCACCGATGCAGTTGACCCGTACCCAAATCACACTCACAAAACCAGGTCTCCAATACTCCTGATAGCTAGGATCGACGAGTCTTCATCATGCTGCACGACCAAGGCAAGATCTGAAGTGCTGGGTAGCAACGGTCCATCGTAGTTGAAGGTCTTCACTATGGTTTAGCGTCCATAATACATAGCGAGTAGGACTAGAGAGCGGTAAACGTCGACAGTGAGGGAGATCGGAGGTGGCTATTCGATGGTGGGCGGTGGTAGTTCCAGCGATGACAAGGCCATTCGTCTCTTCGTCCATTGAATAGTAATAGGTGCGGTACGGTAGCCATAACGACGTTGTTTTGTGTCGTTTGAGTTGGTTTTGAAGCTGGAAGCTGGAGTCGGCAGAATGTAGCAGCGACGATAGAAGATGTGGTACAGCCTGGGAGAAAGCCCGAGCACGCCGACCGCAGCGCTGGTACTGGGCTTTGTGGCGCGTCCCGTACGGTCCGGGAGATAATACACATGGCAACGCCTCCGCGCCTGGGATCTGACTCCTGAGCCACGACCAGCGACCACGACCTACTACCAGGATCCACACGTCACACGATACTCGAGTACTCGTAACTCACCGACCTTCACTCCAAATTACTGTATGTTACAGTACACTCTTTCCGTCAACGATCTGGATCACTTACCTTGTTTAGCAGTGTGCACCGGTACCTATGAATTCCGAGTCCACACACTCATCCGCGGCCAAACGAGGTTTTGTACCGTGACGAGTGCTCTATAGGCATGCCGGAGGTCTCAAGGGAGGACGTCAAAGACGACTAAGGAGACGGCCGGGGGGATCTATAGCTTGGTTGGCGTACATCAAGCCACACGAAGGCAAGTACTTGCCATTGCGGCGTGTTTCGAAGTATTCGCTTCTTCTCGTACGGGATGGACCCACAACTTACTTTTTTGTTCTCTACAGGTAGCGCGAAGACGAGGGATGGAAACGTTGAGCAGATACGAGTAGAGTGGGGTTAGAAGCGAGAACTAGGTGAGTAGTCTATACGTGATAGGCTACGAGCAGCGGCTTACGGTAGTCTCGACGATTAGATGTCGCTCGCTAGTCCAATACCTTCGTTTTCTTTCTTATACACCCACCCCGCCCTCCTTTCGGGTTTATGCTACACCTCTGGACGTCGGGGCTCAAAGACCCCAAACATTGTCCAACATCACCTCGACTCAAGCACCGCGCACAGTGGCCGTAACACAACGGACCACCCTTTTCCTCCAACTCAGTGAGTCTTCAACGTTGACAAGCTGCCGCCTGCTTGTCATCGTTGGTATTAGATTGCTCATGATGTACATGTATAAAGGTGAGTTTCGATGTCTATCCGACTCTCTCTATCATGATTCACTGACTCCGCACAAAAGGACTGGTCGCGATCACGTTAAGAACACCACCACCTGGAGACGAGAACAGCGATGTCTTTCACCACCCCCGCAACGTCATAGGCTCGTACATGAGAACGAGAGAAACCATTCGGAGGCATTATACGGACCGGTCGCAGAGTAACAGGTGAGTGCTTGAGTACCTGACGTAGTACTGCTAGTCTTTCGATGGCAACGTCACAGCTACCGTCACCGTTAAACCATGGTGCTTTACGATAACAACAGATGACTAGTAACTTGGGCAGCGACGCAGAACCTGAAATGGTCTGCGAATAGTGTTTTAGCTTTACGGCTGAAGCACTAGTCTACCTCCCAGACATCCACAATCATCCGGGTCACCCAAACGCGGTCTCGAGGTCGGTGGTACAGTACGTAAGGAGTCCTTATTCGTATGCAGGTGTGGGATCTAATAGGCTTCATAGATACAATAAGTCCGAGTCGGCTAAGGCTTGCAATGATCTAAGTCAATCACGACCAGTAGAATCTGTAACGGCGAGAACGACGTTCAGGAAGATACCCTGCCAGGCATCTTTAATGTCGGGGGCGATGTTCGTAGGCAACTCACATGACGCAGTCGACTGTAGTACCGACAAGTTAAGAGCTACCAACCCCTGCCCTTTCTGTGAATGTCCGATGGTTGGAACTCGTTATCGACGACGACTTCGCCCTTCGATGCTGGGTCTCGGCTCCCTGCTATCTTTCCTCCCCTCGACACGCCGATTGTCGTCCACCCTCACTCTGTACTACCCTCCCAGGCCCTATCTGAGTGATGTGCGAAACTCGCAGGCTGCTTGAAGCCAGTGATACAATCACCGCGGACGCCGGGGACCAACCCCTCCTGTTTTCGCACCGGGCGTATCGGAGGTGAAGAATAGCGTTCACAATAAGGTCCATCCGGTCGAGGGAGGTGTGTAAGCGGTGAAAAAGGTGCGAGAGGCTCACGCACACGGCACAGCGACGGCATATGAGATATATTGGTGCGCTCGTTTTACTTATTGATAGTTGTCAGAAATAATACTGATGAACGTCAATTCACAGAGCACTGAACAAATACGAACCATATCTGTTCACCTCGCTCATGCCCTGGTTAGAGTGCGGCATCGACGAAGCAGCCGAGGGAGCTCGACGGCGATGACCATGAGTGTGCGCCACGCTAGATATAGGGAATAACGAGGTACAAAGCTTTTTTACATTCCTACATCGACGGTCGTAGATGCTTGTAGTATACATATAGTGCATACAAGCTTCAGTACTTAAGTATATTCCACGACAGTCATTAACTACATACACACGACGGTACCTAGCGATGCCCACATGTAATTATACCGGCCCTGTCCTCAATAGCTATCAAAATTTTCGTGTTTCGTACATAGTACGGTGCGCATACAATAACGGATGGGGGACAACCTGATAGAGGCAGGTGCAAAAAAGGAGACCTAAAGTTCTTCGGCAACAGGGAGAGAGGGGGACAATGATCCTGGTGTGGAATTGCACTGGTCATATATAAGTTCGTATGAGAGTCGGCATACACTAGTAGTGGGGCAGTATTGCATTCTAGGTGGGAGCCAGAGGTATCATGATGTGACCTGTTTGCAGGAGGGACTCTGACTCCCGCAGAATTAACGTGTCTGCTCAAATGGATACAAGTCCATCGGTTCTTGTTAAAAGGTCATTTGTCGATGATACCTACGTCGTCGAGGACGATGCCGTACATCTTCAGCACTATTCCACGACAGCCCCCGACCACACACACACGACGATACCTAGCACTGCTTACATGTAAGTTGTACTGGTTCTGTCCCCAATAAATACCATACAAAGCTTTCATGGTTCGTGCATAATATGGTGTGGATAACAATAACGGATGGGAGAGACTGAGAGAGAGGCAGGTATGAAAAAAGAAGGCCTGAGACTCTTCAGCAATGGGGAGTACAATGATCCTGGGTGTGGATGTGGTTGTGTATGGGTGCATATGAGAGTCGGCATACAAGGATGGTGGGGCAGCACTGAAATCTAGGTGAGCCGGAGGGACCATGTGACCTGTTTGCCAGAGAGGGACTCTCAAATTAATGATGACTCGAGGCCGGGGTACCAACCCCAGCTCTGACCTGTGTACACATCTCAGCACAATGAAAATGGGACAAGGGGAATAGAAATGCGCACAGTAGGAGACAGTGTGATAGGGTCTATCTCAACATAGTCATAGCCCTTGTCACAGACTCTAGCCACCTCTGGAAAAAAATTATTGACACTCCAACGCTCACACGAGAAAACATATGTGCAACCCTGGCCAACTGCTGGCCGCGGATTGAATGACAGAGGTCGGCTGCGCTCCATAGCAGCAAGTAGATCTTGGTAGCTGTCAAAGTTAAGGAACACAATACGAAGCATCAGGAAATGGCCCAGATATGGAATCAGGCTGTCAATATTGATTTCCTCCTCTGCTTCGGTGACCTTCAAGGTAAAACTGACCACATGGACATCCGGTGTCTGCACGTTTTCAACTGCGAGATTGCAAAAATGGAAGGTTAAGTTCCACCCTGACCCTGACTCAGTGTTAATCATGCTGATCGGTAGTTCTCCTGATTCCTCTGGATATGGAGGAAAATTGAGTACAGTCCGCCATACAAATAAGATGGTTCATTTCTTACCGCAAATGTCCAAAGAACACGATTCATCATTTTTACCCCACAACTCTTGCAACCCTCTGATCGTGATAGTGACCCATTGGGATTCACTGTAAGGTAGCATACCCATCAGAGACCACCAGTGCGGACGGAGTGCCGCAACTACAAGGCAGAGGAGGAAGTTGTCTGTGCAATCATCGGCAGACACCTCTAAATACTTGTTCTCGACTTTGTGATGGTTTCTCCTGCTGAAAGGCAATTGGGGTTCCTGTCCATCAGCGTCCCAGGTCAAGCCACTGAGCGAAATGATGCCCGCCTGTCCAAAGTGCTTAACATATTTGACAACATGCCTGAAGGACGGCAAATGGACATTCGCGACCATGATCTTGTCATATGATAGCAGTGGGGGTGGGGTGGGGACAGACGGAGGAAGGCTCCAGTGAGGTGTGTCAAGCTTGCATGGAGGGAACCCTTCTGGGACGGGTCCGAGTAACCTGATCAGGGAAAGGCTAACACCAAATTCGGCCTTGAACATATAAACACGATCGCAGAATGAATGTCGCATGTCATATCTTTGCTCAACCCAAATTGACCCGATCAGTGCATGTATGGGTACGAGCGAGGGACATCCTTGTCTTGCATACTTGACCAATGTTTGTACTTCCTCGGACGAGCAAATTTTGAGCTTTTTGTCGCGGAAGAGCGCTCGCCGACATAGATTGGCCCAGCGGAGGCAGACAAGCGAGCACGACATGACGGCTCTGTGCGAGAACTTCTTTTTTCTCTGCCCGGAGTCAAAGTCATAGCACAGATGGAACAATATGTTGTCAAAGAGCTCGGGTGGGATTCTTGTGCTTGCTGGGGACCAGAGTTCGGGTCGGGAGTTGGTGCGGAAGACGGGGTGATGAAACGGCCGCTGTCCCGATTCGGTAGCTGACAAGGATGTATTAGCGCAATTGGTCCATGACGAACAAGAAATGGTGACAAACCATCGGATACAATTTGCAACCACGATGGTGTTCTCTTGGTGGGGACTCTGATCGCAGGTCGAGGGTCAGACAATACCCATTGTCCTAGATCGACTCCCGATGGAGAAGGTATCGACGCGACGGCTTTCCGAAAGGTAGTCGGCCTTTGATTCCCAGAAATAGTTTGAATATATACTGATTCACGAAATGACGGATAACACACTGATCCTCGTCTGTATCTTGCACCTGTTGACGAGTATCCTGTAAAGCGAGAGACATATGATCTATGTCATGAGACCAATTGTGAGTTTCAGTGTCTACTGCCAAAAGTAGGGCAAACGCACAGAAAACAACAGAGGGAGGGCAGCAGAGAGAGGACAGCAGAGGGAGGACAGCAGAGAGACAGAGGGCAATAGAGGGAGACGGGGGGAGTGAACAACTTGAATGCAGGGGCTCATGTGTCCCTTAAGCGACCATCGAGAGAGCTGTGTACTGTTAAATGAATGAGAACCGACGAGCATAGGTGGCGGATAACCACGGAACTCATATCACTTACCTTGTACATGGCAGTACAGCATCAAGATGGAAATGTCATAGGAGCGCACGACTCGAGTCCTCTGACCTGTCATCGTCATCGCCCATCGTCGATGTTAAGTTCGACGAGGGAGAATAAACTACAGGCTTACCGGTAAGCGTATCTGCTTGACGAGTGGGACAACAAAGGTAGCAACCACTAGAGACGATGGATACGTTCGAGGTGAGAGGACCAGTCACGCCATAGTACTAGCCTCGTGTTTTTGATTATCGTGAGAGAGGCTATCGAGAGCGTTAGCTTGACATGTCACATATTGACACATTCCGTGTAGACTGCGGTCTTTGACATACCTTGCACTGCCGTTCATTGATATCCCATATTAGCCCCGTCGAGTACGGCCTTCGCATAGATTTGGGAATAGTAGTCCACGGGTTGTACGTACTCAGCCTCGACGCCGCGATGCTCTGCTCCTAATACGTGCATTGCTTAAGAACCGGGAGGAGACACCGCAGCGTAGTCTGTATGAGGGAAGGCGAGTCAATTAGTATTGCAAACACATACGATAAGACTCGTCCCTGTTTCCGCAATGTGACGTACTTGGTAGCTGGATATGAGTGCCTTCATCTCGGTCAGATGTACCTATAAGCTGTGAATGTCAGTGTGACGTTGGAATAATCGAGACGTTTATCACACGTACGAAGAATGATTATTGGCCCATCCGAGGGCGGTTCTAGGTAGAATCGCAGGACTGTCCGTCGAACTCGAGCCTCCGTCCATGGTCGCTTTTCCGCTGTACCCGCTTCAGAGGATGGAGTTATTCACAAAAGCCCGAGGACATGGTTCCCGTTTGTACTATGAGCGGTCCAGCGAGAAGCAGCCTTGCAAACTGCTACGAGGAACGTATCACGAGTGAGCTGCATAATTCTGTAAGTAACGCAAGAAATATCACGTACCTGAAGGTCACAAGAAGATCTACCACCCGACTCTATAGCGATTCTGCTTCCTGTGAGACTAATACGCCATGTTACCGTAGATTAGTACAATGCATCGCTATTACTCGGTATAGCACATATGATGAGACATGGTACGTCACGGTGCGTCACCTCTCGACCCCACACCTTCGAATCCTGACCCGGGAACGGGGTAGCAACATTTCTTGATAGCCTATCCTCGTTCGAAGCGAGGATAGACGAACAAGAAATGTTACCATCGTGCGACGACAGTACGCTTGTCTATGGGCCCAGGTAGTAAGTGGTGAGCCTGTAGGGAAGTCATTGTCAGTAGGTACAGTCACGAGTAGGGGGGAAATCATAGTGATGACTTACGCGATAAGTTTGAGTGCCGCATTGACAATAGTACATCCATGTATTACTCGGTGGAGTATGTTTGCTATCGAGCGCATGGTAGTTGGAGCCTTCGTATAGCTGGTTTTGAAGATATTGCACGGCGGACCGCATGCCAAAAGCCACAGAAAAAGAAGCATGACTTCGTAAGAGGAATAGATTGAGAGGCTATGTGCCACTCACCGTATGTAGTCTACTCATACACAGATAACATCCATGATACTAAGCTGTTGACGCTCCTAGTTGACTCCTCATCGCATGGTACAACTTGAGCTGGTGTGGTAAACCTGTAGTGTGCATTGTCGGCCAGGAAGTAGTGATGATCCACCATTATCGAAGGTTAACAATAGTCAAACCACGCACAAGTAGTATCCGGGGGTGTGTGCCACTGTGCAATGTCGACGGCGAGGGCGATTAGTAAAGATGTCGATTCAAAGCCACCGACTTGAAGGTCACGGGGGTAGCGATCTTCGACGAAGGCCATGCGCCTCTTTGTCTGTTGAATAACAGTAGTAATAACGACTCCACTTGAAGTGTTCGAGTTTGTCTTGAAGTTGGAGTCAGGATGCGACAGTGGTGATGAAGGATGTGGTACCAGCTGGGGAAAGTCCGAGCACGCCGATTGCACGCGCTAGTGCTGGGCTTTGTGGCGCGTCCCGTACGGTCCGTGGGATAACACACATGGCAACGCTGAGGCGCCTGGGATCTGATTCGTAGGCCTTGCCATGAACCGTCACGTCACGGCCAAGGATCCATGCTCGCCCCACGTCGATATTCAAGCACTCGTCACTCAGCGGCCTCCACTTCAGCAATAATGTACGTTATAGCATGTTGCCATTGATCTAGATCGCTTACCTTGTTTTGCAGTGTACGCCGGTACTTATGGACTCTGACCCCCAAGCACTCACTTGCGGCCAGACGAAGTTTCGTACCCTGATGAGGGCTCTATAGGTATGCCGGAGCTCTCGGGGGAAGATGTTAAAGACAACTAAGGAGATAATTGATGGGATTTATAGGTTGGTAGGTGTACATCAAGCCCCACGAAGATGAGCACTTACCATCGTGGCGCGTTTCGAGGTACGCTTTTCTTCTTGTATCGGAATGGATCCATAACTTACCTTTTTTTGTATTCTACAGGAAGTGCGAGGGTGAGGGATAGAAGCAGTGAGTGGATAGGATCATAGTGGAGTCGGAAGAGAATGAGCGGGCGAGATTTAGGTGAGTAGTCTATATGTGATAGGCTACGACCAGCGGCTTACAGCATCCCCTGCCTTTGACGATTAGATGCCATTTACTAGTCTGATAGCTTCGTCTTCCTTTCTCATACACCCGCCCCTCTCCCCTTTCATATTTATGCTCCACCTCCGGCGTCGGGGCTCGGGGACCCCGAACATCGTCCGATATCACCTCGACTCAAGCATCGTGCACGGTGGCCGCAACAAGACGTACCACCCCTTTCCGCCAACTCAGCGAACTCTTTGACGTTGACAAGCTACCACCTGCTTATCATCGTTGGTATCAGACCGCTCATAATACACATATATAAAAGGTGAGCTCCGATGTCTTTCCGACTCTCTGTATCATGATTCACTCACTTTATACAAAAAGACTGGTCTCGATCGCGGCAAGAATACCACCACCTGGGGACGAGAACAGCGACGAACTCTACTGTGCTGCAGCGCCATAAGCTCTCGCACGAGAATGAGAGAAGCTGTGCAGAGGACATATGATGAACCAGGTGTAGAATGCCAGGTGAGTACTTGAGTACTTGACGCACTAGTAGCCTCTCAATTTTGTCTTACGATGGCAGTGTCACTCACAGCTACTGTTACCAGTAAGTAAACCGTGGTACCATACAGCAACGAAGACAGCCTACTTACGGATAGCACCCCAGAAGTGGTCTGCAAACGACTGAGTGCTGGTCCACCCCGGGCCAGACATGCGCGTGCGTCCGAGTCACTCAGGCTCGGCGGTCTCAAGTTCAATAGTAAAGTACGTAAGAGGTTCTCGCTCGTACGCAGGGGGTACCGTCTAATGATATGCATTATACAGGTGCAGGACGTTCAAGATCGGGCAAAACCTATACTAGTAGCGACCTAGAATCAGTCGTGATCAGTGGTATCTACTACAGCGACGACGACATTCGGATACCCTGCCAGACAGCTCTAATATCAAAAGACGGCGACACAGTACGGTCTAAAAAGATTGTACCATGCTCGCAGACGGCTCATTCGATGCACTCGACTGCAACGCCGACGAATTAAGAGCTACCAACGCTCGCCCTTTCATGAACGTCCGACGGCGATAATTTGTCTATCGGCGATGAGTTCGCCTCTTCGATGCTGGTCCTCGACTCCTTACTATCTTTCCTCCCCTCGACATGTCTGTCGTCATTCACCTTCACCCCTTTTTACCTTCCCAGGCCCTATCCGAGAAGTATGCAAAACTCATGGACCTCTTGAAGCCGGTCATACAATCATCGCTAGCACCGTAAACTCGAACGCTGAGGACCACCCCCCGAGTTCTGATATTCAAGTTGGACATACCGAAGGTGAAGAATGGGATTCACAGTAAGATTGATTCATCTAAGGGGGGAGGGGGGTGTAAGCGGTGAAAAGATACGAGAGGTTCACACCATAAGCAATGATGGCATACGAGATATATTGGGTGAGTTGGTTTTACTCATTGACGGCTGTCGACGACACGCCTGATGAACATCACTTCACAGAGCACGTAAAACGTGAACCATATCTGCTCACTGAGCTCGTGGCTAGTCGGAGTACAGTACCACCGAGGTAGCCGAGGGAGTTCATCGGCGATGACCATGAGTGCGCGCCACACTAGATATAGGGAATAAGGAGGTACAAAGCTGTTTTACATTCCTACATTGACGGTCGTAAATGCTCGTAGTATACACATAGTACATACAGTCTTCAGCACTTAAGCATATTCCACGACAGTCATTAACTATATACACATGATGATACCTGGCGATGCCTGCATGTAACTATACTGGCCCTGTCCCTAACAACTGTCAAATATTTTGTGGTTCACATGTAATGCGGTATACATACAATAACGGACGGGAGAGAACCTGAGAGAGGCAAGAAATAAAAGGGAGGCCTGGAGCTCTTCGGCAATGGGGGACAATGATTGATGATCCAGGGTGTGGAAGTGATCGTTTATAGGTGCGTATGGGGGTCGGCGTACACGGATGATGGATCGTAATCTAGGTGAAAGCTGGGAGAATGTTGCCTGTTTGCTGAAGGGACTCTCGGATTAATAGTGATCCTAGGTCATGGCTGAAGGGGACGTCATGTGGTGCCCAGCTCCGACCTGTGTACACATCTCAGCACAATGAAAACAGAACAAGGGGAATAGAAATGCGCACCAGTAGGAGACAGCGTGATAGGGTCTATCTCAATATGGTCATAACCCCAGTGCTTACTTCGGGCTCTAGGCACCTCCGGAAATTCATTATTGCCACCCCAACGCTTGCACATGAAAACGTATGTGCAACCTTGGCCATTCACTGGCCGTGGATTGAATGACAGAGGTCGGTGGCACTCCATAGCAGCAAGTAGATCTTGGTAGCTGTCAAAGCGAAGGAGCACAACACGAAGCATCGGGAAATGGCCCAGATATGGAATCAGGCTGTCGATATCGATGTTTTTCCCTGCTTCTCTGATGTGCAACATGACACCGACCACATGGAAATGCGATGTCTGTGCATTTTCAACTGCGAGATTGCATATGAGGAAGCGGAAATTCCAAACTGGGCCTATCTTAGCGCTAATTATGCTGATTGGCAGGTCTCCTGATTTCTCTGGATCTGGGAGAAAATTGAGAACGCTTTGCCATACAAATAAGACATTTCATTTCTTACCCCAGATTTGCAAAGAACACGATTCATAGTTTTTACCCCGCAACTCTCGCAACCCTCTGATCGTGATAGTGATCCATTGGGATTCATCAACAGGTAGCATACACATCAGAGACCGCCAGTGCAGATGGACTGTTACAGCTAGAAGGCAAAGGAGGAAGTTATCCGTGCAATTACTGGCATACACACGCAAAAACTTGTCCTTGACTTTGCGAGAGCCTCTCTTGTAGAAAGGTAATTGGGGTTCCTGTCCATCAATGTCCCAGGTCAAGCCTTTGAACTCAACGATGCCCGCCTGTGCAAAGTGCCTGACATATTTGTCAACATGCCTGAAGGACGGCAAGTGGACCTTCTCAACGTGGATCTCGTCATATGATAGCAGTGAGGGCGGGGTGGATACAGATGGTGGAAGGCTCCAGTGAGGTGTGTCGAGTTTGCACGGAGGGAACCCATCTGGGACAGGTCCAGCTAACGTGAGCAAGGAAAGCCTAACGTCAAATCTGGCCTTGAGCATATAAACGCGATCGCAGAACGAATGTCGCATGTTGTATCCTTGCCGGACCGAAATCGACTCGATCAGTGTGTGTATGGGCACGAGCGAGGGAGACCCTTGTGTTGCATACTTGACCAATGTTTGTGCTTCCTCGGACGAACGAATTGTGAAATGTTTGTTACGGAAGAGCGCTTTCCGACATAGATTGGCCCAGTGGCAGCAGACAAGCGAGCATACCATGATAACTCTGCGCGAGAGTCTCTTGTTGACTGTCACCCGATTCGAGTCCAAGTCAAGGAACAGATAGAACAATATGTCGTCAAAGAGCTCGGGTGGGATTCTTGTGCTTGCTGGGGACCAAGAGTCGGGTCGAGGGTTGGTGCGGATGGGGTAATGGTATGACTGTGGTCCTCGTGCAGTAGCTGACAGGGAGGTATTAGCACAATGGTTTCATAATAATAGAAACAGCTTCGAACCATTATTTACGGCTGGAGCATGCAATGGCATTGTTCCGACTACGACAGACGCGTTAGTCTGGGAGGAAGTGTATTGAGGAGGGCCCAAGGATTCCCCTTGCTCAAGTTCCGAGTCGCTTTTCGGCGAGGAAGCCACCAACCCTCGACCCTCCCAAAGATCAGATGACCTGGGGGTAGCATTAGGTTAAATAAGCGACAATTCTGTGATGTCGTGTAACGTGCCGGTCCTCCTCGTCCATATCTTGTACCTGTTGACGAGTGTATTGTAAAGCGAGAGGCATGGAATCTACATAAAAACTTCAAACATGAGTTGCAACGTCTACTGCCAATCGGAGGGCATACACACGGAAAGCGACAGAGGAAGGGCGACAGAAGGAGGCGGGAAACAATGGACGAGGCAGGGGCTCACACACTCTTAAGTGGCCCGCAAAAGAGCTGTACGCCATCTTACAAAATAAACGTGAGTACAGTTTGTGAGCGGCTGATAACAACGGGACTCGTGTCACTTACTTTGTTCGCAGTAGTACACCGCACAAGCTCAATCGATCCTATTAAGCGCAGCCTTTGATGCCAAACAACACGAGGGAATCGCACGAAAGCACTCGTACGCCCGCAGCATATGAAGCTTCTCCGTTTCCAGATGAAAATGTCATACGAGCGCACGACTCAAGTCCTCTAACCTATCATTGTCATCGTCCATCGTCAACGTTAAGTTCGACGAGGGAGAATAAACTACAGGCTTACCGATAAGCGTATCTGCTTGACGGGTGGACCGGCGGCGGTAGCTACCACCAGAGAGGATGGATATGTTCGAGGTAAGAGGATCAGTCACGCCATAGTACTAACCTCGTGTTTTTATTCACCGTGAGAGAGGCTGTCGAGAGCGTTAGCTTGACTGTCACATGTCGACACGCTCTGCGCAGACTGCAAACTTTAACATACCTTGCACTGCCGTTCATTGATATCTCATATCAACCCCGTCGAGTACGGCCTTCGCATAGATTCGAGAATAGTCGGCACAGGCTGGACGTACTCAGCCTCGACGTTGTGACGCTCCGCTCCTAATACGTGCATTGCTTGAGAGCCGTGAAGAAAACACCGCAGCGTATCGCCACTTGTGACGACGTGTGCGGTGAACTTTGATTATCTGTATGAGGGAAGGCGAGTCGATCAGTATTAAAAACGGGTACGATGAGTCTCGCCCCCGGGTCCGCAATGCGGCGTACCTGGTAGTTGGATATGGGTGCCTTCATCTCGATCGGATGTACCTATAAGCTGTGAATGTCAGCCTGATGTTGAAATAATCGAGACAACTATCACACGTACGGAGAATGGCTATTAGCATATCATATGACAGTTTGAGGCGAGAGTGCGGGATATTCCTCGGGCCTCCCATCGAAACTGAGCCTCCGTCCGTAGCCACTATCCCGCTGTACCCACTTCAAAGGATGGAGTTATTCACGAAAGCCCAGAGGACATCGTTCCCATGATGTACTACAAGCGGCCCGGCGAGAATCGACCCCGCGAGTTGCTGCGGGGAAAGTATCGCGAGTGAGCTACGTGATCCTGTAAATAACGCACGAAAATCACATACCTGAACGTCACAGAAGGACCCTGTTATCCGACTCTATAGCGGTTCTGTCACTCGTGGGACTAACACAACATGTAACCGTATATTAGCAAAATTCATCGCTGTCGCTCGGTATAGCACGTACAACGAGACGTAGCACGTCACGGTGCACCACTCCTCGACCAGACACCTTCGAATCCTGACCCGGGAACGGGATAGCAACATTTCTTGATAGTCTATCCTCGTTCGAAGCGAGGATGGACGAACAAGAAATGTTACCATCGTGCGACGACAGTACGCTTGTCTATGGGCCCAGGTAGTAAGTGGCGAGCCTATAGGCAAGTCGTTGTCAATAGGTCAGTCACGAGCAGGAGGAGATCGTAGTGATGACCTACGCGATAAGTTTGAGTGCCGCAGCTGACGATAGTACATCCGTGCGTTACTCCGTGAGGTATGTTGGATATCGAGCGTATGGAAACCTGAGGTTTCGTATAGCTGATTTTGACGATAAAGTGCGGCAGTATAGCTCATCCCGGACTTATCCACGTCGCACGAGCAATTGACTCCTCAAGATCAAAACACTCTACTTAGACGATACGGAACGTACCACGTTGTGAGTGCAGGTCCGCCTACTGGTATCCCCTGAAAGTGCTCGGAAAGCGTCTCAGGTCATCCCCCTCGCGGTAATGCCTTATAAGCGGCTTGGTGGCTGTACATACCAGTGAGATATATCTCTTCAAGACAACTAAAAAGGGTCGTCTCATACCTTAGTGATTACGATATGGGCTGCTTTGGTTTGTTGGTGATGGTGGTCGTCTGCAAAGAGTGGGTGAACGCGAGCGCCCGAAGCAGCGTGCATCTTCAACTCGACCTCATTAATATCTCTAGTCAATGATCATGTTACTCACATCAACAAAACGGTGACGGCTGCCAATCGTTATTAAGGTGCGCGTTCAAACGCTAAAATGCTACATAAAGCCTTCGAGCTTCAAGCTTCAACACTAAGTACACATTATACACTATAGCTACGTATACACGATTTTTTTACAAACATACACTTTGCGTTATACAGACGATAATATACTATTTCAAGTTCCTTCCCTTTCCATCCCATCCCTCCCCTTTCCCATCGCCCTTCCCCTTCTCTCCCTCGCCTCAAACGACCATTACCATCACACCCTCCCCTCCCTCACTTCAAACTCAAACCATCATCATTACAACACATACCCCTCCCACCCCCTCCCCCTCTTCCAAACCAAAACCCCCACCCCCATCGCCGCACACACCCCCACCCCCACCTGAAACCCACCCAACACCCACCCCGCCACCCTCCACTCCGGCGCACGACTCCACGAGCCTAGTAACCACGTGGCGAGTATCCCGCCTAGGTTGGTGGAGATGGTAAGGAGGGCTATGGAAGTTGCTTGGGGTGTGTGTGATGTAGAGGAGGATTCGGAGGAGATGATTGAGGATGGGGTGGTGGGAGAAGAGAGGGAAAAGGGAGGGAATCGAGAGTTATTGGAGACCCAAGCTGCCAATGGCGGAGCGGTGCCGTACGTCGATGGCATAATAAAGAACAAAGAGGCGTAGCGTACATGTGGATGGTGCGAACCTATCATACAAGTATACGTTAGTTCAAGTTTCGGCGAAACGATAAAAAACATGGTGAAGTAAGCACCAAACTATCGGGGTGAAAACTCGAGGGAAAACGTGAAAATGTACTTACCTCCACCAATAAACATCCCAAACCCCACCACGCCCACCACAGCGAACACAATAATCGTCAATCCCCGGCTTGCATACTTGTCAGAGAGGTACGACGACACGAGCGATACTGTTCATCGAAACGCACGCAACCATACCGATCAGTAAAAACGAATTGCAGACCATACGCCGTGACTAGTAGAGAGGAAGAAAGGGAGGACTCACCGACGAAAGCGACCACAAACGGCGGAACACTCATCAACTGCGCCTTGTTCGCTGTATATCCCAAAGAAGCGACGATGGAGGGAGTGAAACTGCGATCGTCGAAAAAATAGACATGACGTTCAATAAGATTTCTTTTGGAAGGAGAAGAAAGACGTACTAAGCCAACCCACTCAACGTCGCACCGTTGAAGAACCCCGCAACGACGCACAACCACACATGCGGCATCTTCATCGTCCGCCAAACGTCTCTCCATATCCTATTCCTAGCTACACCACCACGGTCAACATTGTCTTGTCGGTGACCGTTGATATTATGGTGCATCTCGGCGTTCTTCTCATCGAGGGACCTCGAAGATTGATAGCGGCTTTCGCAGTGAAACTCGTGTTCCGAAGATGGGAAAACGTCGTTGGAGAGTACGTTGGTTATATGCGCTTTTTCAGCTGGAGTGAGGAGCGTGATGTGTGATGGTGTACGGGGGAGGAGGAAAAAGGAAAGGACGCCAAAGAGGAACGTGAATATCCCTTCCTGTTGTGTTCAGTCAGCATGATACGGTTACGTTTAGTACCTAAGATAAAAATTGAACAAGATTAGAGAGTGTAACGTACGAGAATGAATATCCACGCCCATCCGGGTCTGCCGCCAACGCCGTCCATGTGTGAGATGGCAGAAGCCAGGAGGCCGGAGAACGCTCCTGCCAAGGTTGTTGAGACGAAGAAGATCGATATCCTGGATAGAAAGTTATAAGTTTTGTAGGGAAAAAGCGGATGATGAAAGATACTTACCGGAGCTGTAACTTATCCTTTGGATAAAACATTGCTAGATAAAGCGTGATGCCAGGTAACAATCCTCCTACGTGCAATAGTTTAGATATAAAGCGAGCGGCGGTAAACATCCAAACATACCTTCAAATAACCCAAGGAATACACGACAAGCGAGTAATCCTCCGTAGCTGGTTACGACGCCCTGCATGGTCGTCGCAATGCTCCAGAGAACTGTCATAGAGGGCAAGAGGATATCGGGCCCTATGCGTTGGAGCCAGAGGTTGGAAGGGAGCTCGACGAGGATGTATGGGACGAATGTTATTGTCAACAGTAGGCTGTACTATATTGTAACGTCAGCTAGGTGAGACTGGGTACAGGGGATTCAGCGCCACATACATGATAATCCGACATGGAAAGGTCGCGCTGTAAACCGTCGATACGTGCGTTTCCGATGTTTCCTTTGTCCTGTGGGGGAGCATCACGGTTAGCGAATCGTCGCGCGAAAAAAGTAAACGGATACTCGCCAAAAATGACAAGAAAAATATCATGGTCACGACTGGTAGGACTACAAAGTCCATCTTTCTCCACGCCGTTGGGCCAAGGGATGCTGCACGGGTAGCGTCGAAGGCATCATCCGTGAAAGAAAACTTGGGGGTGGATAACGAGGGTTTCTCCTCATCGCCAAGCTCGGCTGTGTTGAACACGGTGGACTGGGAGTAATTATCGTCCATGACGACGACGCCGATTTTAAGCTCGATGGGTAGACAATGCGGGGCCCAAGACGGTGGAGGAAAGGAAAGGAGAAACGGAGCAAACCTAGGTTTATTAATGTTTATTAAGCATGGTGTCCGCGCCGACTGTGCCACGAACAGGAGAAAAGAAGCACGCACATTGTGGACCTGGCTGTTAGTGTCGCATGCGCCGCTGTATGGTCCCTCGTGGAGCAGTGATAAGAAGTGAATACTTTGACGAGGAACCGGCAGTGGCCAGACGATCTTTCGAAGACGCGAGCAACAGGATCTAAATGGACCTCCGCACAGCGTTTTTGCCGGTGATGCGCCTCTTCCGCTCGTCGTCGTCGTCGTCGTCTTCAATGTTCAGAGGGACGTCGAGGGGATTCGTCGGGGCATTCGTCGATGCATCGATACGAGCCCGGCTTTTCAGGCGTCGAGAGATACGACGGCACCGGACATTGGCAAGGGGCAGTCACGGATCGCATGCTGGGGCGGCCAAAGTTTTCCGATCATACCGCATGTCGTAGCTGGAATAAGAAGTGAAGAGGCCATTTCTGGAACTCGAATACGAGGTAAATCACTGGAAGAAGAAGAGACAAGAGACAGGCACTGACCTTGGAGTCACCGCAGCCTACCATATCAGGGAACTGAGCATCTTTCAGATCTGACACAGCCTGACACTAATTGACGTTAGATGACCGTGCCGATTAGTTCCTGTACAAGATCGTCGACGTTCCTCGAGGTAGCACAGTCACACGAGAAACAGCTGTGACGTGCATCGCACCGAAGTTTCCATATAATGACAACGCTCCTGCTGTAGAAATAAAAATAAGGATTAAGGTCATTATTTTCCATCATGGGAAAAGAGATTTACGGAGAACAAACGCACCTGGGGGTCCCGGGGAAGTACTTAAGTAATGCTCGGAGGGGTAGACACTGCATCGTTCTGATCATACCAGCCCATCACCGTAACCCTGTATGTTAGTTTAGCCATAAAAACATCATGTGCGCTCTTAGAATTCGTTGGAGATGAGCAAAATTGTGGCCAGGCGGTGGTATATGATCAAGGTCGTGCCAGGACCCGTTTTTAGACTCATGTTGATTCAGGATTGATCAGAGCCAAATAAATCAAAATATTGACCGCCAGATG
>MU274987.1:3690-23603 GCA_022160335.1 Irpex rosettiformis
CATCGACCTCGTTTTCAGCGCGCCGAAATCGAGCTTGAAGGTTCCACATTCGACGTCTACTATCGCGATGTTATTGCCTGCATCCGTGCACTATTTACGGACAAGTCGTTTGCACCCTATCTGGTTTTTGCACCAGAACGCCACTACTCCGATGAGCAGCAGGAAAATCGGCTGTATCATGACATGCACACCGGCAAATGGTGGTGGACAACTCAGGTAAGACTCTCTATTCCTGTTGTATTGAAACATGATTTAATTCATTCTGTAGGAGAAGTTAGACAGGCGATTGCCAGGTGCTACCATTATTCCCGTCATTATCGCCTCCGACAAGACTCAGATCACACTCTTCGGCGGAAAGAGCATGTACCCAGTCTATATCACCATCGGAAACATCCCGAAGCAATTGCGAAGGAAGGTGTCGCAGCAGACTCAGATCCTATTAGCCTACCTACCCACTACTCGTCTTGAACACATCATCAACGAGGCTGCGAAACGTCGCATGGTTCTCAATATACTCCATACCGCACTACGAGAAATTCTGTGGCCCCTCCGCAAGGCTGGCCTCGACGGTCTCAACATGACTACTGGAGACGGCATGACTCATCGCACACACCCTATCCTTGCAGCGCACGTTGGAGACTACATGGAGAACATCGCCATCGTCGGTTGTAAGATGGGTGAGTGCCCTCGATGCACAGTACCCTTTGACGAGCTCGGAGATTTCGAGCTCGACTACCCGCTACGTAATCTCAGAGAGATACTTGACGCACTCGCAACCTATGATACAGACCGTGATAGCTTCGCGCACACTTGTCGCAACGCTGGTATCAAGCCGATCCCGCATCCCTACTGGGAAGACCTCCCGTTCGTCGACATCTTCATGGCGATCACCCCTGACATTCTCCACCAACTGTATCAAGGTCTTGTCAGACATCTTATTAGTTGGATCAAGAAGTTGTACAGTCACGAACAGCTCGACGCGCGCATCCGATGCCTATTGCTCAACTCCCATGTTCGCCATTTCTGGAAGGGTATGACCCACCTTTCACGCCCTACAGGCCAGGAGCATAGTGAACTTGCACGGGTTATACTAGGAGTTATAATTGATACACCCCTCCCTAATGGTCAGTCGCCTGTCCGTCTCGTCAAGGCAACTCGAGCTCTCTTAGACTTCCTCTACCTTGCTCAGTACCCTGTACACTCATCCGAAACTCTCAATCTCTTACATGACGCTCTCGAACGTTTCCACATCCATAAAAGGGTCTTCGTCGATTTAGGTGCTCGAGATAGTTGGCGACTCCCAAAGTTGCACTTCGCCAGTCACTACGTCGCACTCATCAAGTCGCTGGGGACCACCGATAACTTCAACACCGAGTACACGGAACGCCTGCATATCGATTTCGCTAAAGACGCATATGACGCCACGAATCACAAGAACGAACTACCTCAAATGACATTGTGGCTTGAAAGACGAGAGAAGATGCTACAACATGACAAGCACGTGCGCTGGTGCGAAGACGGCTGCCCACCTCTTATTACCCAACAGAACCTTTTCCCGTTACCCCCTCCTTCACGAATCATCATGACGAAACATCCATCCCGCAAGACGGTTCCTCTGGGAGAGCTTGCGAGAGACTACCATGCACTATCCATCAAAGACGCCCTTGCACACTTCATCATCCGCCACGCCGACCCCTCTTTGACCAAGGCACAAGCAGAGGCGCGAGCAGCATATCTCGACTTGCCATTCCGTACACTGCCCATCTATCACAAGGCCAAGTTCTGGTTAGGCAACAATGAACACCACCGCCTCATGTCGGACGAACTAAATGCCGCCTTGGCTGTTCCGTCACGCACTAATGATCAGAAGCAGCATCTCCCTGCACGCTTCGATACTGTTCTTGTGAATGGAGGATTTGGCGAGTTCCTCGGGGTTACTGGTAAGTTCTCGAACTAGTTGTGCTATAGGTCATTATGCGTCTCTGACAAATGTTTCATCACTTGCAGGTTATCGTGTCGCGCGACTGAGGGTAATATTCTCCATACCCTCTCATGCAGTGACCCAACTATTCCCTCCTAACACTCCTCCTCCCCGTTACTTGGCCTATGTCGAATGGTTCACCCCATTTCCGAGAGACCCACATCCGCACCACTCGCTTTACCACATCAAACGATCAGTACGCACTGACGGACTACCTCTCGCAAGCGTGATTCCTTTGAACCATATCCGACGTAGTATTCAACTGTTTCCGTCCTTTGGCCCCGTCGTATCTCACATATACTCATCTGAGAATGTTCTTGATATGTGTCCGTCATTCTATGTCAACTCATTCACAGATCGCCATAGCTACCATACTGTTATATAATACTATTTTTATCATTGGCTAGGATTAGACTGAATAGTAATGATGAGCCGCAAGTAATCAAACATAGACAGGTAATAGTATCAAATAATGTTGTAAGTTCTATTTTATTCTAAAGTAGTGTAGGAGGCTTTTCCTGCTGCTAGTCAATGTGAGGTCGTCGTGGCAGATGTCAGTGGGTGGCATTACCGCGACAGTCCGAGTGACAGTTGGTGAGTACCCATGTTGGAAGCCCTGCGTGTGTTCTCGCCGTTGTATTCGGAGACTGGCCTATGAGCATATAAGATGAGATACGTTAGGAGTCGAACGAGGTGCGTGTCCCCGTGTTTATACCAACGCACCTCGGAACTACACCCGCCCCTCATCGCGCCATGCAGACGTTACTCTTCCTCCTTCCTTTGATCTCGGCTTTGTGTATTGTTGCTCAACCCGGGCACCCCGCGCGTGCTAGAGATACGACGCACCTGGTCCTTGAGAGGGACAATTGCTTCCCAGGCGAGTCTGCTCATTCGACGCCCTCCGAAAGTACGACTGTGTCGACTTACCGCTTGCTTTGTGTAGGGTGTACTGATTGTAACCGTACGTGCATGTACAGCGAGCCTGCTTGTCTCTGATATAACTGACAACACAAAACCGCCTTGCACAGTGTGTTTCCCCGGGCTAGAAGACTGCGAGAATGCTGGTGTCGCTATGGAGCAGTGTCAGGAGGAGTTTGAGGAGTGTTTCAACTTTTGCACCGGGGAATGAACGATTTCAAGGCGTGTATGATACGTACGTAGGATCCCAGCATCGATCAGACGCGGACAAAGGGCCGCTTCGTGCTTCTCGTCACCGAGCCTGTTGTAATTTGAGCGAACGGTCGTTGTGCGCACAGTATGTTTGACGAACGTCGGTTTCTGCACTCGTCCTCGAATCCCCGGATGCATCGCTAGAGTCGAAATGACCGTACCTCGAGAATAAGGAACCTCTGTACAATAGGGGGTCACTGAGAGAAATCACGAAAGACACACGGTATGTAGCACGGGGGGGTGGAAACGACGTTGAAGCACATTGCTAACCCCACAAAGTTGAACGGCTTCTGTGCTATCCGAACACCGACGCAGGCGAACTTTAACAGGCGTCCACATCGTTTGGGTCGACGGAATTGACACGCAAAAAGTTACTGACGTCGACCGGGTTTATTTATAAGAGAGCGTTTGTAGTGTGATTTCAAGTGTTAGTATAACGTGTTAACGTTGTTAACAGTGGCCCCAGTGACGTACGGACTTTGACTAGTTGGGAGTGGTCTGGGGTCCTAGCCGCGACAAACACGTGAAAGCGGATGAACAGGATGTGATTATTACACAACTTTTGGACCGGGGAAGAGCATATATATAAAAGACCCCCATCCCCACCGACCTCTTTCCCTCTCTCACCCACGACGACGACGACGACCATGACCTCCATCACACAACGCATCTCAAACTTTGCCTCGGGCTCTCCAAAGTCGCGCATCACGGCGCAGAACGATAACGACGTCGTCATCGTAGCTGCCGTTCGGTCTGCCATTACAAAGGTGCGTGGTGTCTCCTCACTTGCTTATTGCCACTAACATCCTTTCGTAGGGCAAAAAAGGCGGCTTCAAAGACACTCTCCCCGAAGAGATTCTCTCTGCCGTCCTCCGCGCAGTCTACGCCAAAGTCTCCCTCGACCCCGCCCTCATCGAAGACGTCTCTGTTGGCAACGTCCTCCCTGCAGGTGGAGGAGCCTCTGCTGCTCGCATGGCCGCTCTCGCCGCCGGTATCCCCAACACGAGCGCTGTGAACACCGTCAACAGGCAATGCTCGTCTGGCTTGACCGCTATCTCCCAGATTGCAAACGAAATCACCACAGGGCAGATTGACATTGGTATCGGTGCGTGTTTTTCTTCCTTCGATCTCACTTCCCTAGTCATTTATGAACATGTATACTCTCTATCGTACAGGTGCTGGTGTCGAGTCAATGACACACGGGTACGGTACTGGCGCCATCTCCAACTTTTCCGAAAAGGTCCTCGCCAACCAAGAGGCCGAAGACTGTCTCATCCCCATGGGCATCACTTCCGAGAACGTCGCCGCCGAATACAATATCACACGCGCCGTCCAAGACGACTTCGCCGCCAAGTCGTTCCAAAAAGCTGCTGCCGCTCAGAAAGCCGGCAAGTTCAAGGACGAGATTGTGCCTATTACAGTCAAGATCGTTGACCCCAAGACGGAGAAGGAGCACGAAATCGTCGTGGACGCGGACGACGGGATCAGGGACGGTGTCACCGCCCAGTCGTTGGGGAAGCTGAAGCCAGCGTTCTCGGCTACCGGCACAACGCACGCTGGTAATGCGTCTCAAGTGTCCGATGGCGCCGCCGCCGTTCTCCTCGCTCGTCGTTCGGTTGCGAAACGCCTTGGTCTGCCTATCGTGGGCAAGTACGTGACGTCTGCTGTCGTCGGTGTACCCCCAAGGATTATGGGTGTTGGACCCGCGTATGCTATCCCCAAGCTTCTGGAGAAGACCGGTTTGAGCAAGGATGATGTTGATTTCTGGGAGATCAACGAGGCGTTTGCCAGTCAGGCTGTGTTCTCTGTGCAAAAGTTGGGAATTCCGTTCGAGAAGGTGAACGTGAATGGGGGTGCCATCGCTATCGGACACCCATTGGGATGCAGTACGTCTCTCTTTCTTTTGCGCTCGCATACCCCGACTAGAGCTAACGTCCCAACTCTTCTGCAGCTGGCGCACGACAAGTCGCCACTGGTCTCAACATCGCGAAGCAGACGGGTGGAAAGGTGTTTGTCACGAGTATGTGTATCGGTAGCGGTATGGGTATGGCTGCTGTGTTTGTCAGCGAGCAGTAAGATGGTTTTTCTTGTGCCCCTCCTGCTGCTGGATGTGTATTTATTTCTGTGATGTGTAACTACGTACGTATTGTTTTATTCGAGACAAGAATATTGGATTTTTCGTGATATGTATCTTGTGTGGTCAATTGTGTGTGGACGTCGACGAACTTGGGGGGATGCAGCCAGCCCAGTACGACGGTCGTCTCTGGTGAACCTCCCATTCTTGTAGCGCGAGTCCAGGGTGTAGTGCGCATAAGCTACCATTACAAGCCTCCACACTTATAGGTTTCCAATAGAGCAGTGATCATCTTATAACACGAAACAACGTCGATGGATGGCGCTACCAATTGATAATATACATAATTCCTTTGTGCACGCTTTCTCAACCCGCATCGAACTCGATTGCTTGAATCCGCACTCACGACAAGCTACTCGCGAAATACTCCCTTAGGTCGTCGACAAACTCTTCTGGATTATCGAGTGCGGGGAAATGTCCGCCGTGTGTGTGGGCTGGCAAGTGGGAAAGGAGGGAGAAAGGGTAGTGAGCCGGGGTGAGGTGAATGGGGTTCCACGAAGAGCATCCGTATGCGATGGAGAAAGCAAGGGAAAAAAAAAAAGGCTGTCAGTGGCAATATCTCACAAATAAAACGATAAAAACCAGTCTAACCTTTGTAAAACGTCAGATTCCCATACGCCTCCAACGGCTTCCTTGGCGTTCCTCCTATCTCGTATGGCTGTATCCCAGACAGAACGGGTTAGATGAGGCGTGCTCCGGACGTAGGGGGTGTATAAATGATAGACTTACGAATGACGAAAACCCAAACGTCTTCGTCTTTATAGGCCAATACCCGTCTTCTGCAGGCAAGTTCACTTCTGCGCGCTGTTTCCTCGTCTGTCGAAATCGTAATCATGATAAGTAGCGTTGTCAGCGTAACCTAGTGAGCATTCCCTCCCCTTCTCGGGATTCAGAAGCACAGAAGCAGAGGGGGCACGTACCTGGTTATACATCATCACACTCGTACTGAAACATCCACTCAGCCAGTACAGCGCCACGGTGTCGAGGATGTCCGTAGGATCCAACCGCTCGGGGTCAGACCATGTGTAGAACTTCTCTGCTACGTATGTGAGCAAGGCTAGAGGGGACGTAGAGAGTGCCAAGCCGATCGTGAACGGCTACATCCGTTCGTCGGTGGTATCATATGCCATCCAGGTCGAATCGAAGTATGCGAAATTATTCAAGGGAGGGATGAATTAGTATTAGTACTCGACATGAAGACATAAAGAGAACCCAAACGAACCTTTGTCTGGTGCAACAAATGATACCCAAACCCACTCTCCGCAAACTCCTCCCTCCTCGTCAAAACCGCCCTCTCGCTCTCCGTGAACTGACTCAAGTCGGTTTTTGTGAGTTTGGCGGGGTTCTGGGCGGATGTGACGACGGCGCGGAACATGGTGAAGTGCGGGGCGAGGCAGGTGGTGGGGTAGAGGGAGGAGATGATGCGCAGGGTCATCGCGCCCTGTTGTAGGAGGAAGAAAAGTCACTGTCTGATACTCGTAGGGAGAGACGACGAACTCACCCAATCGCCTCCCTGAGCAACGTACGTATTGTACCCCAACCCGTCTACCATGAGCGCATTGAAAAGCTTCGCAATACGAGGGAGGTCGAATCCACTTCGCTGGGGGAGGGTAGAGAGGAAGTAGCCTGGGAGGGAGGGGGCGACGACGTGGAAACTGTGTGAGGTGGTGAGGGGGAAAGGGAAAGCGTGAGGTGAGGAGGGGGGAAGGGAAAGTGTGAGTGGACGGAGGGGAGGGGGAGTATAAGCACTAAACGTACGCGGGTAAGTCGGGACTTGGAGGGTTCACGAGCGGATTGATGATCTTGTGAAAGTCAAAGAAAGTGCCTATGCTCGGGTGGTCGTTGAGTTCATAAGTGCCAGGTGGGGAGGTTCATCATGAGGTGATGAGGTGTGGAGGGGGAAAGGACGTACCAGGCCACCCATGCAAAATCAACAACGGAATCGCATCCTCACGAGAACTCCGCTGATGCACAAAATGCAACGTCATCTCATACTTCTCTTCCACCTCGTCATCATCATCATCTTCGTAATCCACCAAAAAATGATCCATCCCTTCCACCCTCTCAGCCACCCGTTCCCACTTCCACTCTTCCACCCACTTCTTACGAAGTGCATGTAAAAAGTCATACTCGATGCCTAGACTCCACTTATCTGGGGCGGAGGGCGAGGAGTTGGATGTGAGGATGGGCGGGTGTGGGGGGAGAGGGGCAGAGGCGACGAGGGAGAGCATGGTTTGGACTGAGGAAGGGGAGAAGTGAGGGACTGTTTGGCGGATGTTTGATAATTTGGGCATTGTACGTGGAGGTGACGAGAGGTAGGTTGACTATAAGTGGGAGAGATAGTGCGTTAGCAGTGACCTGGACGGTGAGAATATACAGTGAGATATGCCCTGTTCGTTCGTCGAGAGATGAGAAGACGAGTGAGAGAGATATAGGTAAATGAGTGTGCGAGATTTATGATACTTCAGCTTGAGGTGTGGGTAAAACGGTAAGGCACGAACCCGGGGTTTCTCCTTCCCACAGCTGAACCATCCCAGGTGTTCTATGCAGAACATGGGAGCCAGCTAGACGATCCGTCTCCGACTTCCTTGACGTCTCAGATTCCCGATTCAATTGTCCTTTAGCTTTTTGTCCTCTCGTCATAACCTATACGCATGTGATATGTTAGATAATGAAGTCATGTTTGTGTTCGAACGAGGAAAATGTGACCAGCCTGGTTTGACGTCCGTACTTGACATCTTCGAGTTGGGTTTGTCAGCTACGCTCCTTATTCATGTGAATAATCGAGCTAGTAGTTGGACATGCGATTCCGAGAGAAGTGGGGAAAGAAGACGTCAGCGGATAGCGTACTAAGGATTATGCGCACCTGTCTCTAATATAGTACTCAACATGAACTCGAATCATTTTCGTCCCGTTTTCGCCGTGCGCAATCATCCATGAGCGCGAGCACTGAATTGTGCGCCTTGGCTACCTACAAAGTCTACTCGCGTATGTCTACCCTACTGGGCGGATTATAAATTCCATGGGTACCGTGAGCTACAAAAAGAAGGCATGAGCGGATTATCAACGTCTCGGACACACGCAGGAGTCTCACGTACCCTAGTATATATCCAGACCGAACGATTCCTCGTGCTAGTGTAATGGCAGTATGAGATATAAATAAACGAAAGAGTCATTAAAGATGGAGGAACTTCCTCACTCACGTGTGGTTGAAACATATCCGTCAACGGGACAGAGACGTCCTCTGTAGGTCATTTACGACAAACCTAACGTCGAAATAGAAGACTCACCAAAAAAAAAACAGAAGCACGGCGCTCGGTTTTCAGACCCGCACTTACAGTATAACTTTCACAGTGTACCACGATTGCATTGATTCAAGACACGAGCAAAGGAAGCTATCTTGATTCTTGATCGACGGCTGAGTCGTCCAGAGAAAGATAGTGCGATGGGAATTAACAGTCTAGATAGGGCTAAAAGGTGTCAATGTGCAGAGCAGTGAAGGTGATATGGTATTGTAGGAGAAAATGATATGGGGCGAGACGAATTATCTTAGAGTGAAGAAAGCGAGCGAGGACTCACAACTTGGAACGTGCGCGTGAGGCGTGAGGTAATCTGCGTCGTCTGTAGTTCAAGTCGTTGATCAAGGGGGAACTTGTGAAGCAGGGAACGTCGAGACGTTCGTAAGGGGGGAGAGGGTGGGTGGCGAAAGTCCTCGCGAACAAGAGGAGAGTTGGACAGCGATACCATCATGCACGACGGGGATATTCGCTTCAAGTCATTCGCCACCTAGAAATCAATCGTTTGCACAGTCGTCAACTGGGACATTCAAAGGTTATTGTGTTGACTACGCACCTTCAACGATACTCTCTTCCTTTAACATTTAATCGTCGCTGGTGTAGTCATAACTATCTTCTTCCTCATCGTGGACACTATTTGCGAGAACGCGACACAGCGCAAGTGCACCCGGCCAATAATACGACAATCGTTAATGGGCTCTCCAACGCTACACGATTAAAGTTATCCCAGAATACCTAACCCAACCTCACAAGCTGTTCCCGTTAACGAGCTAGAGTCGTAAAAGCATGAGATCACAGATGGTCGTCGGCGTCTGAGAGAAAGTCGTGCTAATACCTGGGCGCCTGCTGAGTGATCGTAAGAGGTTGACGTTGGACCACCATGTCATCTTGGAGCGGGAGGGTGAGCACTTTGTATATATGTTATGCGTCAATGTTGAGCTTTACATAGTCTTTTGTAGAAATAAGAAGAGCGTTTCAACGTGAAGAGGACGCGTCGTCGTCTCTAGAAAACTCAGATACCCCAGCACCGATAAGGCTGCGAGTATGCACGTCTTCGAATCACCACTGATACAAGAAACGTAGAGTTACAATTCTTGCTACTCCACGCATACGTTTGGACTCTAAGGAACTCCTAATCCTCATCATATCCTCCCTCGGTCTACTACGTCTACGCACCCCAAACGACCTATCGCTCCATCTCGAGCTGGACAACATGTAGCTGCGTCTCGAGACGATGGCGGGAAATCGCCCTCTCATACCTATTAAACCATCTCGTAGTCACCTGGAATGTCTCTTGGAGCTTCTTAGCTTGAAACCCAAGGACATTCCTGCTGGTGACACTCCTACTAGTAAACACCCTACTAGTAGCACCCCTCCTCGTATCACATTTGTTCACCTCGCCGATATCATACAACCACTATCCGCCATTCCCACATTTTGTATTCAAACACTCTCTCCTAGATCTACGATGTCTCGACTTGGACGACTCGGCTTTCTTAACACCTCCTCACTCCGCCGTCGAACTCTACTATCTCGGACCAGCGAAGGAGACTCCAGAGGCTGGGGTTACCACGGTGGAAGGTAATCAAAGCCGAGCGAGTGTACCCACGTACTCTCGACGTCCTGAGATAAGATCTAGAGGGCCGTTCATCCGGACTCTCTCTCTCTCTCTCGTCCCCCTCCCAATCCCAATCCCAATCCCAAATCGACGATAACCTACTTCTACCCAGACGTGTACGATAACCGAGCTTCTCCCACGTACGGTCGTTTCTTGCTCTCGAACTCTCAAACGTCAATCCGAGTTTGAGGGTATGTTTTGTTAGATATATTGAGCTGCTGTGTTTCGGAGAGCTGATCTACATAGCTTGTGAGCCGAGCTGAGGCGGATGTGATACAAGACGTGTACCACTCCTGGGGGTGGGGGGAACACTATTCAGATACCCTTTTGTCTTGGTACGTGTTTACTATATACTCATCTACCCCACTGACTTTCTCAATCCGATACAACAGCCGCAGATACTCTCACATCGTATCGAAAGCTCTTCAGAGACTACTCTCCACTGCAATTTCGTGTATCGCGACTACGACTTGAACGATTTTGGGGAATCTGAGACGGTGGACCTAGGGTGTGCGTCTGATCGTCGAGGTTCTCCCCACACCACCCACTACCATCCTACGACTAAGTACACTGCCGACGCTTAAAAAGTCGGACACACTTTTTCCGTATAGACAACCTCGAGCACGTGGTCTATAATCTCTTACTACCCACCCTCTTCAAACTTCAACTAGACGGTTTCTTGAGACCGTCTTTAGTCCGCGTCGTGCTGACAATATATTTCTCTCATTGGGGTGTTGGGGGGGAGAGGGGAGGGGGGGTGACGATGACGATGAGGGGCGAAGGGTGCAGGTGTAGATGAAGTAGGAGGAGGGAGGGTTAACGAACGAAGTAGTCCTGAATCAAGACTGGCGATTGTTGTTTAATTATTACGAATTTGAATCTCCTTCAAGTATGTACTGTATTTTCTTCCCTCCCTCCCTCCCCTCCCCCTCCCCCACCCATCCCCTCTCTCAGCCGCGGGCATGAACAGACGGGAAACGCGATGGTGGGTAGGAGGGAAAGGATGGTCGGGGGGGGGGGGGTGGAAGATGCTGCGTGGTGAGGTACTACGCAGTGGTGAGTAGTGTTATAAAACCTTTGCAAACGTGTAATCGAACTTGGGGTTTATATGTCGTGACGGAGCTCGTGGTCTCTCACGTGCAGATTCTACTACTGTCGATTATGAACGGCTCCTCGAGTGTTTCATTTTGCAAGATATCGAACGTCGATTTATCTCATGGTCGGGTTATAATCCTGGGTAGACTTCTACTGTATATACTACTACTAGAGCTCACGCCTCCGTGTCCTGCAAGTAAATCGTCGCATAGCACCCCGAATGTCGAGTTTTGGACGGTTTGTAAAGTACGCCGCCGTCGAATCTAGGATTTATATTGTTTATGTCTCTCGAATTTAACGCTTTTTGTTCGCTCCAATTAAGCACGCTTGTACGATGCTCGTGGTGCAGACCACTCGCGTTTGGTCAGTGGTGAACGACCTCTTTTTGTACAGCACCTGACGAACGCTAACGGCGGTCTCCCTCAGCGCAGCAAATCGTTCAGACCTCTCGTGGTTATTTTTCTTCTTCTTTGGCTGGTGGAGAGCAAAGTAAATATCGACACCTCACATCACCCCCGACGAACGCGTACGTCTCCTCTCGCGTTTATGTTTTTTTCAAGGTTCCGGGCCAACGCACGCTTGTACGATGAGCAAGTCGTTCAAAAACTTCAGACACCTCACGGCGAGCACCTTAGCCTTGTGTCGAGGAACGCTTCCCCCGCGCACAGTGCAAGCCGTTCAGACTTCTTTTGTGATCATGAATTTCAAGGTGGGTGGGTTTATATGATGCATCGATGAACGGCCCCCGACACCGGTATTATGATCAGTACTCTTACACCGCGGAACGCCTCTCGTTATGTAACCTGTCTTTGTATTCGATATCAATGTTGGTCGTTAGTGGGTACACATCGATCTGCACCGTTGATGGATGGGAGGGGGTGAGAGCGGTGTGTGTCTGTGCAGCGTACCGCTTTCCTCCCGCGAACCCCCTCTCATCGCACAGTGTTGTTGATGCAGATCTGTTGTACTACTTATCGCGTGCAGGGGTGGGGATGGCGAGGGGGAGGGGAGGGGAGATAGGATCAGATGACTATCCAGATAGCCAGAGAGCTAGAAATGCTACATGATAGAGTATAATTGAAAGGGTGGGAACACGCGGGGGTGTTGGGGGAATTCCGACTGGTGATGGTGGCATCAATGGTGGTGGAACATGGAAGGAAAAAAGAGTGTTTGAACTCTGTGTGACTGCGGATAGAAGATAGAAGAGAAGAGAAGAAAAGTGGGGCGTTGTATGCAGACGAGGATTGGAAGACAGCAGACAGCAGACAGCGAGTGTTAACGGCAGCGTATGGGGTATACAGTACATGGGCTGTGGCAAATACCGTCGACGAGGAAAAGGTTATCATGTCGACCCTGTGTCCCCCATCAGATGCGTGGTCCATCAGATGCCCATCATCGTATCAGATCAGAGGCCATCAGTGCTGTCGATGGTAGTCAGGCATCCCAACAATCCTCCATACGTTATCATTCATTCCTATATATGGCCATTCACTGGCCACACTCGTTTCAATCCCCGCATTCAGTCACTTGATTCTCCGATGATGGCCGGCAATAACGGCATGTCGTCCCCACTCAATCGTCACGCTCGCCCGTCTACCACGGCTGCCCTCGTCGGGGAGCCAATTGCGATGATAACGCCTCTTGACGTTTGTCAACGTTTGTTAACCTTTGCCCCATCTGATCACGTCCAAAGGCCGAGTCTTTGCCGCTTTTGCTTCCAACCTCTGTTGACAGCCTGTGGCCACAATTACGCCACCGCCCGGATGATTCCCGGAGCGAACCGGGTGATCCGGCGCCCTGATGCGGCAACACATTTCCAATTTGGGAACTCTAAAAAAGCCAAACAGCCGTGCGAATTCTCATCAACGTCCACTTCTCGGTGCGATCAAAAAACTCGTCGACTCTTTCCTCCCCGACGACGACAACAGCGACCACGTCGACCACCCAGCTGTCCTCGACGCGTCCCACAGTCCCCGAACACGCGAACGAGGTGAGCAACAACGCGTGCTCGTGACCGTGTTCTCCCACGGCAACGAGGCATCAGAGCGGTCACTGATGTATTGATTCCAACGCATATACAGTTCGTATTCGAATTATCGCGGTATTGACGGCCTCTTCAGATATCATGTACGCCCTGTCTTCTCTCTTCTCATCTCTCGTCAAACACTCATTTTACCACACACACACACAGGTCTCCTCACCCGACCTCTCCTCCTCCTCCTCCCCCTGCCCAAGACAACCCTTCTCCCAAAGACCTCTCCTCAAAAAAGGACACTTCCCAACAGCACCAAATTGACCCCGCCCTCAGTGGTCCTGGAGGCGACCCTCGCTCGCATCAAAACACCCATCAATCCCCTCCCAACGGCCACAACGCGAACCACGTCACCTCAGACGCCCCTCCACCGCCCGTCCCACTCACCTATCACCCAAACCCGTTCTCCCTCGACAACCGCTGGGTACGTCAAACCTTGCCATCTCCCATTTCCGTCCAAACTGATATTTCATTTCCATCCCCTCCGTTCCATCATTTTCTTCTCGCCTCTCATTATGGCATCTCCCGTTATAGCAGCAACCCCCTCCCCCTCCTCACCAGTCTCCTGGTTTCAGCGCAGCAGTATTTCAACCTTCCAGGTACCCCCAGCATCATCACCATCACCCTCCTCCTCCCCCCCCTCCCCCTCATCATCATCACCATCCAGATTCCTATTCGCATCATCATATGCCTCACCGCGTCGATTCCCAAGATAGGTCTGGATCTCTCAGGTAAGCAACCCATTCCATTTCGTCAAATCCCATCTCCATCTCCCATCTCCCCCCGTTCCATCATCATATCAACATCAATTCCCGTTATCAAACCTCTTCCTTGCTCGTCTTCCTCGCTTCTCCGCCAACGGTCAAACCCATCTGACTGAACTCGCTTTTTTCCCTCCCCTTCTTCCCCGCGCGTCTGAACAGCCACAGACAAGACGACCGCCCGGCGTACGATCAGCACCCGGCTGGTTCTCACCCATCACCGCCGCCTATCGCGACACTACATAACTCGTCCGCCCAACCCGTAGACAACGCCCCCGCCGCGTCGTCTATCACTTCTTCCTCTCCACCAGTACGTCCCTTTCCCTTTCCCTCTCTCTTTTTCCTTGTTACCCTCGTTGTCGACTTACTCACTCACCCACTCACTCACCCACGCTAGCTAAATCAACCTCAGTACTACCCACCGCCCAACGGACCAGGCATGCACTCGTCGTACGGATACCCGCCTCACGCGCGGTACCCCGCGTCATCTCAGGATCCTCATCATCCTCATCAACAACAACAGCAGCACCAGCAACAACAGCAGCAGCAGCAGCAACAGCCGCCTCATGCACACCATTTGAGTCAGCCTCAGGGTGGGGTGTATGGTGGTCCTGGAGGGTATGGGAGTGTTGCGGTATGTGGTTTTTGTTTTTATTTCGTGGGTGTGGGGTGGTGGCTGATTGGTTGTTTTGACTGTCTATGAACATGCTCGCTTGCTCGCCCAATCATTCACTACACGCTCTCTCGCCCACTATACTCTCTTTCGCCCACTCGATCATCCACTACACACTCGCACGCACGCAGCCGCCCTACATCGTGCACACGGACGACGCTGCGACGAAGCTCAACGACCGTGTGAGGCGTAAATGTTTCAACTGTCGTACGACGGATACGTCGACGTGGAGACGGTCGAGTCTTACGCCGGGGAAAGTGGTGAGTTTGCTGTGTTTTTTTTTTTTGGTGTGGGTTGTGGGTTGCGGGGTTTGGTGTGGTTGGATGTGTATGAGGAGGGAGATGCACGCTCATGCACGCGTACACCTCTCGGAGATACGCACACCCTTACGTCCGCGGACTAGATTATTGCGATCATCAATATCAAAGTCGGTGTTGTTTGCATCTTAGATTGCGATGAGGGTGGTTGGGTGGTTGGATTTTTTTCCCTGATCGGGGTGAGGAGGGTTTCCCCCTTCCCCCCTTGATCGGGTTGAGGAGGGGGTTGAGGGGGAGGGGGGATTCCTCCACCTTTTCCCCTTGATCGGGTTTTGATGATGATGGTGGTGATGACGATGTTATTGATGATGGTGTTGAAGTTTGGTTGATGATGATGATGATGTGATGCTGATTTTATCTCTCGCTTTTTTTTTTTTGCATGTTCTTTTTCGATGGTGGGGATCGGGAATCTGGGGGCTTTTGACTTAATCGGTAATCTCGTTCGACTCTCGACTTGTCGGTATCGGGAATCTCGTTCGACTCTCAACTGTCGGTATCGGGAACTCTCGACTTTATCGGTAATCTCGACGGGGTGGGTGTTTGCTGTGCTGCCTTCTCTCCTACCCTGCACATCATCCTCCCTCCTCCTACCCTGCACATCATCCTCCCTCCTCCTACCCTGCACATCATCCTCCCTCTCCTACCCTGCACATCATCCTCCCACACATCACATAGCTCTGCAACAAATGCGGACTCTTTGAACGCACCCACTCTCGTCCTCGTCCCGAACAGTTCCCACACAAACGAGGACCGATCGTGACTACGACGTTCAAGTCATCGAGGTCCCCGCCACCACCTCCACCTGGGAACTCGTCGTCGTCATCATCAGGACGTTTACCGCCGATGAATCATCAACAGCCTCCTCCTCCTCCTCCGTCGTTGCCGCCGCATCATTATGATCATCCGAGTATTACGGGGTTGATGAGTGCTGCTCCTCGTCAGGCGCAAGAGGCTCAGGCTCAGCAGTACGCTCCTCCTCCCCCACCACCTCTTCCTTCTTCTTCTTCCTCCTCCTCCGCGCCTGCTGCTGCTGTTGCTCCTCCCCCTTCGTCGACGACGACGGGTGGTACCGGCGAGACGAACGCGAACGGCAACAACGGAGGCCCCGTTGTCGTTCCCAAAACCGAGGGCACGAGTATCGGGAGTTTGTTGAACGGGAACGGGAACAACGTGGACGACAAGTCTCAAGTGCAGCAGGGTGGTGGTGGAGGACCGGGGAATAATTCGTTGAAGAGGCCGTTGTCGCCTGGGTCGTTGGCGAGTCCGAAGCCGAGCCAGAGGTCGCCGCCTTTGTATGGGGGAGGTGGGTATCGTGGGTGAGGTAGGGTGAGAGGAAGGGGAAAATAAAGGAAGTAAAGGAGAGGTGGTGGTAGGAGGGTTTTATCGTATCGTACGTAGAGTTTTTTTTGTTTTTTTTTTGTTTGCTGCTGCTTTCTCTCGTCTTCGTCTTCGTATCGTTTCGTCTCGCCCTTGTTTTGAGATTTGAGAATCGACTGCAACTTTGTATATGATTTTGAGATTTGAAGAGTTTATTCCTCGTTTATCCCTTTGTCCGTCGCCTCTCGCTCGCTCGCTTGTGAACGCTCCCCCTTTCGATGCTTACGTGTACTTGCCCCCCATCCCTTTCGTCGTTGTTGCTTATTTTTTTTTGTAGTCGTGCGTGCGTGCTTCAGAGTTTGTTGGTAGTTCAAGTTATTCGTAGTGATCGCTAGTTGTTCATCATATACTCGTCTTTTTTTTTTTCGTGTGTGTCCGTGTGTGTGGCTGGAGTGAATAGCCGAACGTTAGGGAACTTTTTTAATGCATACATGGGGGGTAGTTTGGACACCGTATCGTATCGCGGTCTTCAAATAGTTTGCAAGGGGATACGGTGAAACGGGCGTATATGGCTAGCTATCATACAACAACGGTAGGTACTACGCGTTCAAATATCGATTATCACAAGCTGTTGTTGTTCGTCGAGGAGTGCGAGTTTTCCTCGATGTTGGTCATATTTAGCCTGGGGTGCATGGGAGGGAGTACTGTATATGTGGGTTTTGGTTTCACGGGAGGGAGGGAGTATGTGGGTTTGGTTTCTACCCCCCTCGGACTGACTGACTGGCTGGCTGGCTGGCTGGCTGCTCCCTAGCGTAACGATGTCCCCGGGGGGTTATTATGTGACCATATGCATCGGGAAACGTCCCCGCGTGTGTTGACGTTTACTCACTTTCGATTTCATTTCATTATCAGCGTACTTAATGTAGTATCATCTCACGATGACCGGGGAAACGGGGGATGGGGATGTGTGCAGGGTCGGGATGATAACCTATTCCCCCCCCCATCCCCCCATCTCTATCATACGCACGTATGTATGTATGTGATGGGAGGTATAGATCTATCGTTGAGTCCGTCGGTAGTTATTCACAGTGTGTGTGGGCCATCGTATTCTCGCCTTTTTGTGTGCGTGACCTCCGAGTCTGCGATGATCGAGGAAAGCAGACGAGGATGATCACACTCCTCCTCCTCCGGGGCGTACTGTGTAGTGCTACAGAGCCTGTACCCGCACTAGCCGGCTTACTTTAGAGTGCAATAATAGCTAGCCAAGCACGTTTTCACCGTAAGCCCCCGAACCTCATTAATCATTAATCATTAATCATCCCGCTGAACGTTAACACCACACACACACGAACCACGAACCACGAACTACGAATGCACGCACTACCCCATGCATTTTTAAAAAAAAATCCCCAACTATTCAACTACAGTACTCACTCCAGATGATCCAACTTGGTTCAAGTTCTCGGTGCACGGGACTCGGAGTACGAGGGGTTCCGACCTTTAGTACAACCGACGACGACTCCCTAGGGCAACGGTGCAGTGGAGCCGTTTGATTGCCATCGGGAAACACGCTCAGGCTGCGTACATAGCTTTGCGGTGTTTCCTGATCAGTGCTCAATATCTCAATACTCAATACTCAATACTACTCAATGCTCAGTGACGGCTGTTTGGTAGTGACGCTTCTCTTTGCTATGTATGTAGCATTCAAGTTGTTATTATTGTTATTTCATCATCAGTAACTTATTTTCAATTTCCTCCATCATCAATATTCAATACTCGGCTCAAAGTTTTTTCATTATCGGCGTGATGTACTGTATCATCTCACGACGACCGGGGGGATGGGGAAGGGGAAGGGGGATGTGTGCAGGGTCGAGATGATAACCTATCCCCTGGCATCCCCCCTCGCCCATCTCCCATCTCCCATCTCTATCACACACACACGTACGTACGTACATGTGTGCGTAATGGGAAGATGGCAGATATAGATCGTACGATGGGCTCATGACCTTTCCGCGGACGCGCTCTGTAAATTCATTTTATTTCATTCATTCATTCACCTCCTCCGAGGAGAAGAGTTGGGAAATGCTGTAAAATCAAATCGACGTTGTTCTCATGCAACGGGATTCGAACGTCACCGTGTCCGAGTGTTTCTACCATGCAGCGATAACAACCCCCCTCAAGGACTTCTCTCTGGATATCTGGATGTTGGGATCACCAAACTCTGAACGTTGAACGTTGAATGTATAGTTCGAGGAGTCGCTCAGGAAAGAGGGTTTTTTTGAACAAGGTTCGCGGGAGGGAAACGACTCGGAGGGTTCCGTCTACCCGAGGAGTGCGTGCTCTGAATGAATGAACGCTAGAAGTCGGTACTCAGTTCTCACAGATCGTTAATGCTAGCCACGCACGTCGCTGGTCAAAGTCTTCCGTCTTCGCGCTTTGACTTGTCCCGTCGAAATAACAATGATGATGATGGTGATGATCAAGATTCAACCAACTGCCCGTCGTGCGTTGATACGACACTAGCTACACACTTGGATCTCGGTGATAGTATCTCAGGCGAGACGTTGGATGTGTTCGGGAAAACCGAGAGTCAGATCTTTCAACGCGTGTGCACTTGGAAGTTCAGAAGTACTCATCATCAAAACATTTCTCCTTCTCCTCCATCCACAATTGCGCCCTCCGCCCTTCATTATCATTGTCGGACGAATCGCCATCACGATGTAGGCCCAACGCCGACTGAAGTAGGTCCCACGCGGGCTCGAGAACTATCCGGTCGAAGTTTAGAGAGGCGGGTAGTGACCACGTGCTCAAGGTTCAAGTTATCTGTGCGGAGAACTAAGTAGCACTGCGGTTCAAGTTGGGTGTCGGTGATATGAAGAACGCTCGACGATGCTAGCGATCAGATGGACACCCTAGATCTTCGCTCGTGCTTCAAACTCGTCTACAGTCGCAAGGCGGACCCTCGGCCTCGTTATCGTCCTTTCATTGTTGATGTTTGAGAGTGCTGGGTGCTATAGTAAAGGGGAAACATCACAAAAAATTCTGGATGCGGTCCAGGAACAAGAAACGTCTTCTAAAACTCGAAAAAATCCAAGGTGTTATGCGTTCGGGTTGATCATTAGGTGGCGGACTACCGAGGACGAGTGGAGGTCATGTTACGGAGGGAGCACTAGTAGTATATACAATAGGAGGTTATAAATCGAATATTCATATTAGTTCAGAGTTAAATCGACGTACGATAGGACCCACAGACCTCGAAATAGTCGCAGTGTCTGGCGCACACGAGTTCCTCCTCCGTTGAACTGGTACTAGGGTGTACTTACAACCCATCGTCGCTCTCTATATATATATATAGCTAGATTTTATTATATATATGTAAAATTCGTCAAAGGATTATACACGCACCGAGTCCCATCCCCGACCTCGAATTTCCTCCCACCCGTTCAACGTTCATGCATCATGCATCATCCCCAATCGCACTCAGTGTCAGGTGCAAACCCGCGTTCCGGGAGAGAGATT
>MU274988.1:14910-30960 GCA_022160335.1 Irpex rosettiformis
TAAATTATTAATAAGCTAAGTAATATAAAAACTCAAAATAAGCTCTCATGCATAAAACTATCTTATTAAGCAATTTTAATTACTTTTGTATTTTCTTTAAATTTTACTAAACACTTAAAGAAAGTTATTAAAGATTTTTGACCTCTAATAAGTTCAGATTTATTATCTTACTTATTCTTGTAAGTATCTCTACTTACTTCTAAAACATCTCTAATGACTCTCACTAAGTACTTAAAGTTACTGAAAAGTGGGCATTTTTTGATCTCTAATAAGTTTAGATTTGTTACTTTACTTACCTTGATAAGTACTTCTACTTACTTCTATAACATCTTTAATGATCTCTACTAAGTACTCACAGTTACTGAAAAGTTGACATTTTTTAACCTCTGATAAGTTCAAATTTGTTATCTTACTTACTTTAGTAAGTAACTTTGCTTATCCTAGTAAACATCTTTACTTACCTCTATAATATCTCTAATGACTTTCACTAAGTACTTAAAGTTACTGAAAAGTTGACATTTTTTGATCTCTAATAAGTTTGGATTTGTTACTTTACTTACTCTAGTAAGTAACTTTACTTATCCTTATAACATCTCTAATGATCTCTACTAAGTACTCACAGTTACTGAAAAGTCAACATTTTTCAATTCCTATTAAATCCAGATTTGTTATCTTACTTACTCTGATAAGTAACTTTACTTACCTTAGTAAGTACTCCTACTTACCCCTATAACATCTCTAGTGATCCCTACTAAGCACTCACAGTTACTGAAAAGTTGACATTTTTCAACCCCTAATAAGTTCAGATTTGTTATCATATTTAGCCTAGTAAGTAACTTTACTTACCTTGATAAGTATTTCTACTAACCTCTATAGCATCTCTAATGATTTTCAAAGTCACTGAGAAGTTGACATTTTTTGGCTCTTAGTAAGTTCAGGTTTGTTACCTTAGTTACTCTAGTAAGTATCTTTACTTATCTCTATATCACTTCTGATGATCTCTAATAATTATTTAAAGTAACTAAAGTTTTGGCTTTTTTAACTTTTAGTAAGTTCAGATTTATTACTTTACTTACTCTACTTGTGGAAAGCAGGCCGACAAGCAGCAAAATATGATTTCTGAGATTATTGAGAAAATGTACTATATTTTATTACACAAAGTAGATGAGAATATAACATATAATAGAAGTATTTGTAGCAGACAAGTAAATGAATGACAATGAAATTATGGCACTGATGAGTTAGCAAATGAAATAGATCCTGTAAAACTATAAAAATTAAAGAAAAAATAAAATAATTATTATAGAAAAGTAAAATTAGATAAATAGTCGAAATATTTTGATTTCAATGACTTAGCATCTATTATCTGATTTATTCTAGTAGGAAAATTTACTTACATCTGATTCAAGCTCAATAAAGTACACTAAGTACTTAAAAATTGAAAAACAATATTTTTAGCTATTTTAACACAAAAAGTGACAAAAGTATTGTGTCAGCAGTATTATGCACCATCTGGGAGTTTGCACCACATTGTAGTGTTCACACCTATTTAGTGCATAATATTGCTTACACTATCTAATTAGCTGATAAACAGCTTTTTAAAAAAATTTCCAGACACTTTTTTCATTGTTTTGCTTATAACTCATTAACCATAGCAGCTATGTGAATTCTGCTTGCAGATTCAGAATCCTAGGATTATTTCCATCATAATGACATATAATATGTCTTTGACATGATGACTAAGCTCTACTTGTGTTTGCAGGACCGACAAGCGGCAGATACGATTCCTGAGTGTTTATAAACTAGAATAGAATTAAATAATATGTTAGTATATTTTAGTCATAAAAATCTGTAAGAAATATTTAAAAAATCATTGTTTAGCTTGCTGAACCTTAACAAGAGTAGCTATTAAGATTTTATCAATAAATTCAAGATTCTAGAATTTTTCTAATTAAAATAAAATTATATATATTTTTAACATAATAAGTAAGTAGAATTAATTATTAATAAGTCAAATGTTATAAAAACTCAAAATAAGCGCCATACTTAAAATTACCTTACTACATAATTTTAACTATTTTTGTATTGTTTTTAATAATTTTTACTAAGTATTTAAATTTCTTAGTGATTTTACAAATTTTAACTAATAATAAGTAAATATTTGCTATCTTACTTACTTTTATAATATTCTTAATGATTTTGATTAAGTATTCAAAGTTATTGAAAAGCTGACATTTTTGATCTCTATTAAGTTCAAATTTATTATCTTACTTACTCTAGTAAGTAACTTTACTTATTCTAGTAGACATTTCTACTTACCTCTATAGTATCTCTAATAACTCTCATTAAATATCTAAAGTTACTAAAAAGTTAATATTTTTAATCTTTAATAAGTTCAGATTTGTTATCTTACTTATCCTAGTAAGTAACTTTACTTACTCTAGTAAACATCTCTACTTACCTCTATAACATGTCTAATGATCTTCACCAAGCATTTAAAGCTACTGAAAACTTGACATTTTTTGACCCCTAATAAGTTCAGATTTGTTACTTTACTTACTCTAGTAAGTATCTTTACTTACCTCTATATTACCTCTAATGATCTCTAATAATCATTTTAGATAACTAAATTTTTCGCATTTTTTAACTTCTAATAAGTTCACATTTGTTATCTTACTTACTTTGATAAGTAACTTTACTTACTCTAGTAAGCATCTTTACTTACCTCTATACCATCTCTAATGACCCTCACTAAGTATCTAAAGCTACTGAAAAGTTGACATTTTTTGACCTCTAATAAGTTCAGATTTGTTATCTTACTTACCAGAGTAAGTAACTTTACTTATCCTTATAAGTATCCCTACTTACTCCTATAATAACCCTAATGATCCCTACAAAGTACTTAGAGTTACTGAAAAGTTGGCATTTTTTGACCTCTAATAAGTATGGATTTGTTACCTTACTTCCTCTAGTAAGTAACTTTACTTACCAAGGTAAGTACTCCTACTTACTCCTATAACATCTCTAATGATCTCCACTAAGTCATATTCAAGCCATTTCATTCACCTAATAGTCATCAATCACATGACATTCATCTCAGATTCCAATCACATGATGTTCCAAGAGTTTTCAAAGTTTAAGTAAGCAATCTTACATGATAGTGGGGCTCAACTTCTTTAGCGCCCGTGTTGAGCTCCACTATCACGTAATGTCTGCTGACTCACTTGTGCCACTTTTTATTTTGGCACATTATGGCCTTCAAAAAAATCGAAAAAAATCGGAAAAATTCCCACACTGTTTACCCTACTATTAGATTATTCTGAATCGAAAATAAAGCCTACTATGCTATATCTTTAGCTTGATTAATAAGCACTCATGAATAATTCATGATTGCAGACTTTATTATAGCTTATCTTGATCTTCAAAAAATCTGAAAAAATCGAAATATATTTCCTCATATAATGTATTCTTATTGTACAACTTCACTTTGTCTCTACTTATTCTCTAATCATGCTCAAACTCTCAATCAGTCATTATTTCAGACATTATATATAGCTTAATGCATATATATTACACAATTAGACTGAACTGGCTGTCATAAATGTCTAATATATGTCTATGCTACTCTATTACAGCTATTTCAGCCCCTAGTAGACAAGAATATACAACTCTAGCAAGGATATATTGGATCATTGATGCTTATTATGAATGATTCATTGGTGCTCATTATGAACAGTTCATTGGCACTTATTATGAATAGTTCATTAGCACTTATTATGAACAGTTCGCTGGCGCTTATTATGAACAGTTCACTGGCGCTTTTTTTTTAGCTAATGCAGTAATATACATATTAAAGCGGAGTTTAAATATTTTGAAATGTCAGAACATCATCTGGTCACATCCAAAGCCATCCAGCCCATATCTTCCTCAATTCTTATCCATTCTCCATAAAAATAGGACCATTGGATAGGCCTAGTGCTAAGCTTTCATCTGGTATAGTTACCATGACAACAGAGTAAAAATTTCTCCTTGTAATAATCAAAGAGTGTTTGTAGTCAAAAAAGTGCCATATTACAAAGTTTATTACTGTAAAAATGATGGGATCAAAAGAATACAGATCCGACTATTACTTTTTTGTTATCTTTTGAATTGAAAATTTGTTATCAGAGACAGGCACGTTACACATTTGCTCAAAGTGTGCTATTGCATACTGAAACGATTCTTTTCTTCGTTTCACTCAGGAATCGTAAATAATATCTCTAATGACTCTCACTAAGTATCTAAAGCTACTGAAAAGTTGACATTTTTTAATGTCTAATAAGTTCAGATTTGTTATCTTACTTACTCTAGTAAGTAATTTTACTTATTCTTATAAGTATCCCTACTTACTCCTATAATATCTCTAATGACCCCCACTAAGTACTTAGAGTTACTGAAAAGTTGACATTTTTTGACCTCTAATAAGTATAGATTTGTTACCTTACTTACTCTAGTAAGTAACTTTACTTACCTTGTTAACTAGGTAAGTAATTTTACTTATCCTGATAACACTCTCAAACAAACTCTAGTGATGTTATACAAGTAACTCCTGTTATTGTGTCTGACATCATCAATATTTGCTAATTTTTGCAGAATTGTGATTTGCTTCTATCAATTTCTCAAAAATTAGCTAATTTCAATGACCATACTGCCTACCGGCCCAGTGGAGCCTTGTCTCCAGCCATATGGACGATACATGAGTGCTAAACCACTGTGGTCACAGGTTCCAATCTCACTTATGCCACTTTTAATTTTGACTCATTGTGATCTCAAAAAAATCCGAAAATATTCCCTAATACAGTCTATTATACTTCTAATATAACCACACTTTACCTGCTTCTAAATCTGTGCTGGAAGTGCAGATAACTTCAACTATAGCACTCAGAAGCACTTTAAAGCGGAGATTAAATATTTTGAAGTGTCTGGATGTCATCTGGTCACCTCCAAGGCCATCCAGCCCATAACTTCCTCAATTCTTATTTGTTCTCCATAAAAATAGGACCATTGGATAGGCCTAGCTCTAAGCTTTCATCTGATATAGTTACCATGGCAATAGAGTGAGAACTCCTCCTTGTAAAAAAGATTTCGCGCCTGCAGCCAAAAAAATGCCATATCACAGAAAGTGTTACTATGAAAATAATGAGATCAAAGTAATACAAATTTGATTGTTATCTCTTTGTTATCTTTTGTATTGAAACTTTGTTATCAGGGACACTTGCATCACATCTCGCACTTGGTTAATGTGCTAGCACAGACTAGAACAATTCTTTTCTTTGTTTCACTCAGGAATTGTAACAAGCATCTTCTTCAGAGAGGTTCCAGATAAGACAAAAGTCTTTTCCAGTATTGGCAGTGATGAGTCGACTGTTTTGAAAGGTGGTAAAGGTATGTTTGCCATTCGAGAGCTTGTCATTGTGACAGTTCTTTGCATGATATTCGTTCAGTGTGCCTTGTCCACACTTGAGGCAGAGCAATCCAATGCTCAACTGTCTGCCCTCATGAAAGGACTTGTTGGTTGAGCCCTCTTGGCAGTCAGAGTTACCAAAATCCAACTTGTAGTGGGACCTGTGATCAGCCTTGTTGTAAGGTTGGTACTTCTTTGAGTCTGAGCAAAGCTTCTATTCTACTATGTCACTACAGATCAACTGGAATTTGGTCTTGTATGCAGAGCTGCTGGCAAATAAAGTGAGTTCTCTTGCTCATGAAGAAGATTTGGCAGATCTTGATGTTAAACTCAAAAATTGCCTCAAAGGTTGTCTTCATCTCCTTACACCTCTAAAAGTGCCCATAATGATCCTTGAAGAGAGTAGCAATCTTACCCTGCTTATCGAGAGATCTCATAATCTCAATGTAATTACCTCAAGCCTTGTGTCAGTTCTTGATGCTAATGCTCTTCTCATTATCTCACTGGATGATGTCGAGAAGTGACAATTTCTCTGTTGATGAGTTCTGAATCTTTATGTATTTGTTGGTAATGTTCAAGCAAATCATCCTTAGCACCTCTAAGATGCATACAGTCAGTGATACATGGTGGTACACTTGAAGGAGAGCAAGAATGAGCTTTGAGGCTTTTAAGTTCTCAACGAAGAAGTCTTCATCCTCATCCATGATGATGTCTTCTTGGTCAGATGCTTCAACTGATGAGGGACCAGCCTTGATCTTAGGCTCAGAGTCTGAAGCATCAGCACTACTACTTCCTGTTGCATCAGATCCTGTAAAAGAAGGTTTTGAGAAGACTGTCTATATGTACACATTAACATGGTTTAATGTATTTGAGCTTAACATGAACAAAGCTCTCATGATGGAGGAAAGGATTTCCATCTATTTATTGCTGGCTGTATGTGTCAACTTTTCTCCAGCTCCCTTTCTCTCAGGTGTGGAAACTCCTCGGTCTTCAGTATTCTTCTCGCCGAAGGAGAGAACCATGTCCTTGCCTTCAGAGACATCTTTCTCTCCATTGTCTCAATCCTCTCTTATTTGATTTCTTTTGACTCTAGCATCTCTCTTGCTCTTTCTTCTTCTGTCATCTGGTACACTCCTGCTGCTCCAGGTACACCAATTCCTGATGTAACTATTCCTTCAGGTCAGGTTACTATATTTATGACAGCAAAGCTAGAATCTGTGAAGAAATTCCCAGTGAGAGTCAAATGCAAGAGAGAAGTTGGAGAGAGAGAGGACATGTGACACGCAACTGATCTCTACAACTTCTGCATTTGGACTCTCACTTAGTAAGCACTTGTTTTTTTGCTGCTTGTTCCTCACTTACAAGAAAAACCTCACTCAATCTACTACATATACCACACATATTGCATGTCAGTCCCCTTGACATCTCTATGATATCAGCACTGAGCAAATCATTGAGAGTCACAATGCCTTTGAATTTCTTTCTGCCATTCAGCACTTTCTTTGCTCTCATAGGTCAAACATAACTCTGTGTTTATTTGATCACTTTGATCTGTTTAAGCAACTTTTCATCGATCTTCCTATCATTTTGAATGAGTAAGAATCAATGTCATGATCTAGTTTGCACTTTCTTCCCAGTTGCTAGCTCAGGAAGACATATATCACAATCGACCTACCTAGATTTTGCCCTCATTTGTACTCAAGATTTGGAGTACAACCAATTCATGATGAGTACAGGCCTTAGCAGTAAGTTGCACTGTGCATCTCTTTAGCATTATTTCTATATTTACTGATACTAGTTGTTCATCACATAACAATGTTAGGATCGCGTGTTACTCAAGTCAAGGTCATCTTCTGTCTCCTTCTCTATTTTACTAGAAGTCAGTCTATCACGACAGAAGTATTAACCTATGTTGAGTGACTAACACCATTCTGAGTACACAATGATGGACCAAATAAACTCGTGTTCATTGCACATTCATCTCACATGTATCACTCTCATGCTGAAATAATATTGATTAATCATATTGTTTGCTCATGTCATCTTATTTCTTATTTCAGTTAGGCAAAAGAATCTGGTTAAAAATCAGAAAATGTGACAGAGCTATGTTGAGTGTTTTGAATTAACCATTATCTGGATTTTTACTTTTTCTCAATGATTACATTAAGATAATACGACTGTACTTAGGAATAATGTTGTTGTATATGAGTTCAAAGTTTTACTATGCACTTAGGCCATCACAGTTATGTGAGATATGGTAGTTCTTGTATGCCTCAATCTGTCATTAAGTCTATTGTAGAAAGTAACTACTATCAAGAATTTTATATAATGAACAATCTATCAGATTCTACAGACATTACCATTGTTTATGAAACATGAGCATTGTTATTGATGCGATTGTAGCATTTGTAGCAATCTAGGTGCTACAGCATAGAAGTCAGTTTCCTGATGTATTTTGTATTGAAACTTTGTTATTAGCTCTCACTTGGTCAACTAGCACTTCTTTGCAATTACAAGTTAGAGCAAAAAATTCTCATGTCAACAATTCTTGTTCCACATAAGCACTGTCAATGCTTCAATGTCCATTGGAATGATTCTCTTTTGTTACACTCAGGAATTGTAAAAAGTTGTAAAAGTTGTACAATAAAAGTTCATAGCAAATAGAAGGTGCAGGAAATGTAAGTCAGGTAGAAGGTAGGAATGTGCAGAAGAAAGAAAAGTAATAAGAAAGCAGAAAGTAAAGATGGCACATAAATACAAAGGTGAAAGGCAGAAGGAGTAATGAGCAGTAAGTCTGAAAAGAGAAAAGAAATCTGATGAGCATAAGTTCAAAGCAAATGCACAAGACAGAGATTAAAGAAGATGCACATAGAAGCAATTGCATGTACAGATAAGTGAGTATGTCAAATACTAAAGGCTGTGGATATGAATCAGGGGAAGATTGTCCAAAGAGAAAGGTCATGAGATGTGCTGCAAGGTTTCTCCATGGGAAGGATAGTCCGCACAACAAGAAGGTGGTGTGCACCTTTGTAGAAGTGATCTGTGCTCACTAAATGTGGAAGAATAGGAATAGAGCTAGTAGAAGACAGGCAAATGCTTGCAGACTGAATGCAAGTGAGTGGAAAAAGATTGCATATACTTGCTAGCATGAGGAGCATGTCAATGTGTGCTATCATGATGTTCAAAATCTGAAGTCAAATTGTAGTAAGTGTCTTTTGATCTTTCTTCTCCCAATTGGCTGCCTTGGTTTCATTAGTAATTCTCTTATTCTTGCCTGTAGTATACTTTCACAGGCCCATATCTGTAAAAATGTTTGACATTTGGACTCATCAGATAATATAATTCTCAGTTTCTCACAAGGGATCAATACAGGAGCTGCTTGCAAACAGTACCTCATAGTGATAAGAATATTATGAATATAATAAGTAATATATACCTACTCTATATTTTTTAGATCAGAGAAGCAGGCCTGTGTGGCCATAGTGGCCTGATTAGGAAGGCAATAAGTGCTTGTAAGTGTAGAGGTCTGAAAAGTAGCTACATCAATAGGATGGCATTTCTTGGGCCTAGTAAGAGTACATGTGACCTGAACAGAGTGGCTGGCATAAGTGTAGCAGAGTAATAACTGCCTAATATGGTAAGTAATGGACATTTATTATCTTATTTGAAACAATGGCCATGAATATGATGGAGAGTGATACTGCAGCACTCCTCTCATAGAATTTATAAGAAAATAGACAAAAATGTTTCCCTAGAATGTGGCTCTCAGAATATGTAAGTAGATTAAAAAAAGAGCCTCTATAAGGTTCACAAAATGTAAATCTATGTTAGATCTGAATCTTACTGACATAGATCCATGTCTTGCTTCTCAATGAGAGAGATTACCCTTTAGTAAATTTGTCATAGTATTGAAAAGCATATATTGTACTTTTATGCAAAATTTTGAAGGAATACACTAAGTCCTTGATGTGGTATTACAGGAGGAAGGTTATGCACTGTGGCCAGAGTGATAGAAAAGGCTGCAAGATTGTTTGAGTGCCAAAATTGTGCTCTCCTATGTCTATTACAATAGCTTACATTGTGTCTATACACTGAAAAAAGAATGGGGTCCATAGCTGCTCTGGGTGTGAAGATATACCCACCTCTTCCTTTTTCCCTCCTCCTCTCCCTAAAAGCTCTCTCTCTGGACCAACTAGTGTGAGAGGGCTTCAAATAATATCATCCACACCTTGACACATACATACATAACTAATATACTAATCTTTACCCTTCCCACAAAACCCCCCCCTCCTCCAGCAAGCAAAACCCAGAAAACAACCAAATACAAAGGAGCATGCAACAGAGCAAGCCAAAACACAAACCACCAGGCAGGACAGTAACAACAAGAAACTCCCAAAAAAAAAAGAAGAGATAGAAAAAGGGTAAAGATTAGTATATTAGTTATGTATGTATGTGTCAAGGTGTGGATGATATTATTTGAAGCCCTCTCACACTAGTTAGTCCAGAGAGAGAGCTTTTAGGGAGAGGAGGAGGGAAAAAGGAAGAGGTGGGTATATCTTCACACCCAGAGCAGCTATGGACCCCATTCTTTTTTCAGTGTATAGACACAATGTAAGCTATTGTAATAGACATAGGAGAGCACAATTTTGGCACTCAAACAATCTTGCAGCCTTTTCTATCACTCTGGCCACAGTGCATAACCTTCCTCCTGTAATACCACATCAAGGACTTAGTGTATTCCTTCAAAATTTTGCATAAAAGTACAATATATGCTTTTCAATACTATGACAAATTTACTAAAGGGTAATCTCTCTCATTGAGAAGCAAGACATGGATCTATGTCAGTAAGATTCAGATCTAACATAGATTTACATTTTGTGAACCTTATAGAGGCTCTTTTTTTAATCTACTTACATATTCTGAGAGCCACATTCTAGGGAAACATTTTTGTCTATTTTCTTATAAATTCTATGAGAGGAGTGCTGCAGTATCACTCTCCATCATATTCATGGCCATTGTTTCAAATAAGATAATAAATGTCCATTACTTACCATATTAGGCAGTTATTACTCTGCTACACTTATGCCAGCCACTCTGTTCAGGTCACATGTACTCTTACTAGGCCCAAGAAATGCCATCCTATTGATGTAGCTACTTTTCAGACCTCTACACTTACAAGCACTTATTGCCTTCCTAATCAGGCTACTGTGGCCACACAGGCCTACTTCTCTGATCTAAAGAATACAGTATGTAACAGAAACTATAAACTCACCAGTAATATTTAGAGTGGAGGGAAAGTTGTGTTGATAGAGATAGAAAAGTGCTAGTTAGACGAGAGTAGCTTGTAAAGCTAGATAGTCTGGTGGTCAATGAAGTGAATAAGACTGAGTGACTTAGCCTCAGGTGGGCAGGTTTTATATACACAAGGAGGAAGACCTCGTACACTACTAGTACCCCTAATACCTCTTATCTATGGCAATGCCAGAAGATAGTCTAAATAGTTTAGCCATAAACTATTGCAAATACATTGGCTGACTCATGCAGTCTAAGTCAGAATAGATAAAGATAAGGACTCTACATGTGATTACTTCTAGAGACTAGAGTAAGGCCAAGACTTAGTCTAAGATAGAATTCCAGAATGCCAAGTGATGGAATGATGTAAGAATCCTAAAGTAAGGGTTAAGGCGCTGTCGCAGGAGAACTACCGGATCTAGAACTAGTGAAGGCTAAGAATAAAACTCAACCAAACACTAGGCTCTGCTAGTATGGGTACTAACGTGAACTCTGACTGAGATCGAGATAGGTGGTTCTTCTCTACTGAGGTTCGTCGGGCTCTCTAAGTCGGACTAGCTCAGGTGTTCGTGTGAGGGAAAAAGGCTTCTAGGCTGTACTGAGCTTACTTCGTAAACCTTGTCCTAAGCACTAACAAACCTAAATAAGGATTCAAATGGATGGTCAGTAGTTTAAGAGACTAGCTCTCAAAATGGGGTAGGTGCAAAGAAAAAGCTTTCGCTTAGACTTCTGTAAAATGTACAGGCAAATATATGATAGATTTTATACTTCTCCAGGTCGTGTACAACACTGGCCAGAATATGAGTAGCAATAGCTAAGCTCAATGCAGGACGTCTGGACTGTGATGGAAGGCTGGTTACTCGCTTTGAACCTTTGGCTTATTTCCTCACTTATATGTCAAGAATGTAACGTGCAGTTGCAGCTGTTGCTCAAGGTCTCAAGTCTAGGTGTCGTTCACAAAATCCTACTCTTCTTTGAGACAAGATACTTGTGTCTGTTCTGTGGTCTTGCTAGAAGGTCTAGGCCTACCTCACAAGAACAAGGTACTTGGGGCTGTCTTTGTCTGTCTTGGGTCTTCTGTCTTGGCTTCTTGGGGTGAGCACAGCTGAACTAGCTGGCTTTTCCTGGGTGAGCGCAACTGAGCTGACTGTTTGAGTCACTTGTGCTGAGCTGGCTGCTTTTTTCCAGCTGAAGACAAGCTCCTTTTATACCTTTCCTGAGACTCAATTCTTGTGCTTGGCATTTCCAAGGCTTACAAAGAATGTATCTAATTATAGCACATAAGACTATGCCTAGGGTGTTGTGTTTGTAATAATGCTAATCTGGGTCTTTTCTGGAACTTTTCTGGGTCCTTTCTAGGTCTTGAGGCTAAAGATTGGGGGATAGGGTCTAGTTTTCAGTCTTAGAACATTCTGGGCTTGGCTAGAGGTAAGAGCTAGATGTAGGTTCTAGGCTAAACAAGTTCTAGGTCAGCCTGGCTAGTTTTACAAGATGTTAAAAGGCTAGACTAGGGTAGAATGTTCTGGGTAGGTTATGTTTTTAGGATAGGAAGTGGGAAAAAGAGTCTAGAAGTGTCAATTAGAGTCAGAAACCTTTTATTTTTATGGGGTTTTTGGTATGAGAAAGCTTATTCTGTTGGCAAGTGTTTTCTACCATTACTTCTTTATTATAACTTCATAGTCAAACAATGTTGACGCACGACAGCGCATCAGCACATTAATAAGTCATGTGACAGGTACATCAGCACATCAGCACATCAATTGATAGGTGTTCAGGATTGGTTATGCTATTATATAACCCATGATGTATTGTCTTTGCAGGCAAGTGTTGTAGAACATAGTGATGAAAGTTGAAAAATTATGACACAGAGTAGGTACATATTACTTATTATATTCATAATATTCTTATCACTACAAGGTACTGTAAGAATGGTATTCTTAGTTTGTAATCTATAGAATACAGTAAGTGCCAGATTCTTCAAACATGGAGGACAACATAGTGTAGATCTAATTGCAAGATCAAAGGTTTGGCCTAGGAGCATAATGCTGATTGTTAAGATCATCTATCAAATCTCAATGATATTGCTAGGCAATTATCAGAGCTCAACAATATCAGTAATAAGAGGCTAGGTCACAATGGAGTAATGATCAAGAAGTCGAGCGAGAATCAGAGTATTACATCTGATAGAAGGAATATGAATACAAAGTGGACAATCTGAGAAATAGAAGCCTTGATTGTCAATGACTATATACTATACAGAAAGTTGCTGACTAAGCTAGCTACTTAGGATTACATCTAAGAATAGACTACTGCGAACTATGCAATAGAACAGTACAAGGGTTGAATCTGGACTGTGAACTATGCAATGTAACTAGTTAGGATTTTACCCAATGAAAATGGAGAAGGAAACCACAGAGCACAGTGGACAATTGAGAGTAAGAGTTGAGCCATACTGTGGAGCATATGGAAGAAAGACATAAGACGTACTCTGAAACTCAAGCAATAAGTGCATATGGGGAAGTTAGAACAAATAAAGAAAAATAGAAAGGAAAAACATACTGGCCAAGTCATGTACAGATCATGTGCATTATGTCATTTGTAACACTGATGTACCTGGGGTCTGGTTCCGATGCTGGTCACGGGTGGTTCCCGCGATTTGCCTCCAATGGTTCTTGTACCACCGGAAATCCTGAAGTCCTTGCCTAAACGGGCAGGAACCACCCCCATATGGTAATGATGACTACCATTGATGGTAGCTCCTGCCTGTTTTGGCAGTAGGACCCCGTCGGACTGTCACTCGATCGTGCTGAGGTTGATTGCCACATACCAACTCTGCGCTCGTCGTTCGTGTTGTGCGGTCGTTCAGCCCCAACACACTTGCTTCCACCACCCTCGTGCAACTGTCCATAGCGTGTTGTCTCCCTCCAGCAGCACGCAGGCATGCTGCCACGTCGCTGACAACCTGTGCTGGGTGGTGGCTGGCACGGTGCCTTGCGGGTGACAGACGGGCTTACACGAAACCTCTCGACGATCTAGCTGGAAGCTTGCTTCACTCCACCTCGACAGACACACACACCACCTGCCTATACCCTTGGTGTTGGCTGGCCAACACTTGCCCCCCTCCTCATCGACACAACTTCTCTTTCTTCGACAGCGGATTTCTTTGGCAACCCTTTGTCAACTCTGTGACGGCTTCACTAGATGCCAGACACCATGGCAAACGTCTCGGCTGGCAAGCATCGCCATTGGCACAGCTACTAGATCACGACTGGATACACAGACACTACCACCTTCACACAGTCAATGCTGAAGACATCGCCACTCTCAAGTTCACTCGGTGGGACTCTGGTGAGCGCTGGACGCAGGTGCCATAGCTATGTGTACGTCCAATGGTACCTCATGCTGAGTTGTTGACTACTGCGGCTCATGGGTTTACAGAGCCTGTGTTTTTCTCTGTGACCGGCCAACTCAGTCGTCGGGATGTCGTTTTCGAGACCGTACCTGGCTTGAACGGCCAACCATCACCATCAAGCAATACACATGTGGCGTTCTGGGTGGAGTCTCGACCAGACGATGTCTCTGTCAGGGACTGGAGTGCTATGAAAGAGACATTGGAGAGGCTAGCTGCGAGGTCAACAGTGCATGCGGATCTGTCGACACTTTGTATGCTCGATGAGCATGGCTCGGCAAGAATTCGAGTGCAGGGCACGAAAACACGCAGCGAAATGCAGGTACGTTCTGCTAGTTGACAGTCTGCTTCTTTACATGCATGCTTATCTTTTCTTTGTAGCTCGTGAGGCTCGGAAGCAGATTCTCATGGTATGACGCGAATGGTAATAGGCTGAGTATATCGGCACGAGGCCAGGTTCCCTTTGGTCAATGTGACCGTGTTGTCTTTCAACTAAAGCATGCACGACAGCTTGGAGCTGGAGGTCAGCATGCAATGGAAGTATCTCTTGTGTACATAGCTTTAGTGTAGTAGGCTTTATGTTATGCACCACACTTATGAGTCATGGTCTTCTGACAGTGAACTTGTTGCACATCCAGCACAGCTTATGTCCATGAGACTGCACTCAAGTCTCAAGATCTGATTAAAGACATTGAATTGAAGGTCAATGCATAAGTACATTATCAAGATAGTTGCAGACTGCAATAGTCTATGGTAAATTACGATTCCTGAGTGTAACGAAAGAGAATCGTTCCAATGGACATTGGAGCATTTAGGGCGCTTGTGTGTGACGAGCTTTGTTGGCGTGAGAACTTTTTTGCCCGAATTGTAAAGATTGTAAAGAAGCGCCAGTTCTTTTCCATTTTTGGGCATTTTACAATTATGTCATCCATCTCTCGGTAGGTCTTCTCGCCCAAATAGCACGTCTCACTACGTATTGCTTGTTTCATATTACGATTCTTGCATATACAAATATTTACATGTATCTGTGATATATCCTACAAGAGAAGCCGTGTACCAGGAAACCTGTGTAAAATTATAAAATTACAACCTTGCAACGATGTCATCTTTCAAAGATCTATACACGGCTTGCGGATAGTCGTTCGATATTGCTGAAAAACTTTTGTGAATCAGAAGCAGTATGTCGAAGAGTTCTGCGCCATTCATTGCTAGTTAGAGGCACTGCTTCACCGGTCTTGATCCTCTGCAACCGCCGCTGGAACCATGTTTCAGCGGCATGTGACCAGTATCCTGTAAAGTAACCACTGCTTGCCCAGATCTCCGACGTTGGCCACCAAGATGTGATTGACGCAGTTGCAGTATCGTGATGAGACTTTGTTTTGTTTTCTATCATAAAATACAAATGTGAGTGATCATTTTCATGGTTTTTTTGGACTACTTACCACTAAGTACTCGATATACACCAGTGATAATATACTGCTCTTGTTGGCTCAGAGTCATCTCCACGCATCGTTGCCCTCCAATCTCCTCCACTTGCATGTGACTATGTGCTGATGTGTCACTGACGTCTGGTCCAGCCAATGTTTTCTCGATACTGCACGTGCCCCATGCAAGCCGCCAGACTATACCACCTTCAAGCAATGCCGCACGTCCTGCTGGCCCTCGTAAGAGTTCATCGCGCATTCGCATGTACATTTTATAATCGTGAAGATCTAGTTGTATCGCGTGAGGCTTGATCCCGATGCCGAGTGGCCTGGCTCCAATGGTTGCGTCCCACTCACGAGATTCTGCGATGTTTATCGTGGAGTCGATGGGCCGTACGAGACGTATTCGTATGCCTCTCGTGAGGAATGCACGCGCAATACTGTCTGCGTTGCAACCAAAGTCTCCTCGCCGTAGATGTAGC
>MU274989.1:0-13275 GCA_022160335.1 Irpex rosettiformis
ATACAAGGTGTGTTACATGTCCTCTATCATACGTATTACGAGAGGGATGTCCTATTTGCACAAAATGCGTGCCTGCAAATGAGATCTCTCGTTTGCGTTTGCGTTTGCGACCCGTTTGCGACCATATGCGTATATGCGTCTGATGTGCGCGGGAGGGTTTTCCTGATGTAGTAAGTACGTTCGCGCTATTATCATACTATAACCACGACTGAACAGTACAAATTGAGACGTCTACAGGTCGCAGCTACGAAAATCGCCAACCCTCTTCGTTTAAGTACATAGTTTGATATAAGTATCGGATCATGACTCGCCGCAGGTTCGAAGTTGATGTGGACAAGGTAATGATGATGTCCAGTGCGCAAGTTACCCAACCGAATCGAGAACGCCACAAAGATGGCGCTTATGGCAATTGGAACTTGAACAGCTTTCATGGCGTTAACGATCGACACTGAGAAGCACATACTGCTTTGTCAGATTCGGCTCGCTTGCACCATGCAGTCGGGCTCACTTGTCGGTCTTCAAGCTCGCCTCCAGCTGTGATCCGGATGAAGTAAACCAGCCACCAGGGAATTGGCCATGATCAGACTTCGAGTACGGTGAGTGCTTATCTCGATTGGTGTCAGAGAGGGGAGGGGGGCCGATCTTGCAGTGCGATCGTACGCATGCTTCTATGGTGCGCCACATGTGGATCCACTTCGCAGACAGCGTGTGGCCCGAGCGCATTCGATGATCATTACCATGACGTTCCATTATGCCTGCTCCAGCCTTACCTGAGATCATCGATCTCAGCTTTGGACATTCCAAACGCGTGTGTGACAAGTCAAAGTGCTTACAGCAGTGAGGTTTCGTCCATCTTTGCGGTACAGGAGTACGAAAAATGCCCAGCGTCTTCATGTCAGCCAGAGCGACACCTGTATCTGAGTTTGTCCAAAGTCACGAGGATGAGCTTACAACGCCTTCGTTCTGCCACGCTTCACGTACTCTCCGACAAGTCGGATTCTTCCATACTCCTTCCTCAAATTTGACGAGACCAAGATAAGCTGATACGGACGTTATGGGGCCGTCGTCCATGAATTCTTACAAAGCCGAATAATGAGCGACCTCCGTCCCAGACCTCATTCGTCATCGAACGACATACCTCGCACGCGACAGCAAGTCTTTGCCATGATAATGGGGTTGATGGGATGATTGGGAGGCCGATCCTAGAGCGTACCACGGGGAAAGCTTCCTCTGTGGAGTTGGCGGACGACGGCGAGATGTGGGGGTAACGAAGGGAATGGACGGACACCCGATCTTTATAGAATAAGTGGTGAAAAAATGTTATTCAAATGGATAGAGACGTACCTCGATAGACGCATCTGAATCGAACGCCCTCCATCAGTGACCCTACCATGAGTAGATTCGCGTTTCTCGCATGAGCGGACTGCAAGTATAATGAGGATAAACGGGTGCTAATGAACTACAAAAAAAAGAATTGCGTACCTTTAGAGCCTCGCAGAAAGATACTCTAATGTGTACCCGCCTCTACCACCGCGATGAACTTTTGTACCGGTCGCGTGACCTTGCAGAGTAACGATGAACTTAAAGATAGTGTGTATAGTGGTACTATGGCTATCGCATAAGAGCTGTACTGGCGCACTATCGTATAACAAGAAGGGGGGTCATTCGAGCGAAATTGAGGGCAGAAACAATACTACGTACCTGGTCTGGCCGTCATCATCTATTTCAAGCCCACTTCGCCCAACACTCCACGGCATCGCAGGGGAGTACATTGAAGCAATCAGTCTGCTCTCAATAAATCTAAGGTCAGAGATGTCGGTGAATAGCGATAGGCTTTGGACGTACGTTGCACATGGGTGACACCGCGACTCGTCTCCTCATGACACGAGTAGAGCGAGGCAGGGGTGTTTGTCGGCCGGTTGCATCGTTGTGGCGCCATATTCGGTATACGATCTTGTCTTGGAAACTGGGGGTGGCTGATGGCATGCGTGGAGGCACGATCGAAAAGGAACTTGCGACACCGCCACCCAATTCGTTGAGCGAAAGGCGTCAGAGAAGACATCTGGGCGCCTTTATCCTTGCGTTATCACTGAACGTCTGCCAGGCGCCTCTTCCACGCATGGTATCTCGCTCCACTCACTGTACAGTGGAAGCTCCTTCGCACGCGTGTTATCGACTCTTACGACCAAGCTCACCGACTCCTTGTGACACTTACTGGACGTCCATACGATGTTGCACACCTTTCCTGAGCAAACCGTGTTAGGATCCTCTCGATCTTTACTAGCGACGGATGGAGCGAGGAGATTGAATAGAGAGAGATAGCTTGTCGGGGTTCGTGGTGCGTGTCCTGTCCCTCTGTAGTTTCTACCCACTGATAATCTTCTCAGATCGTTCGAAAGATCCATGCCCCACAACTACACTTGTGAAGTCAGCTTTTTTGACTGCTCGGCTGCCAGTGCACGCTCGAATCACCCCCTTCTCGTGTATTACAATAGTCGACGACAGGCGTTCCCCTTCAGCCTCGCTTGTCACCCCCTTCTTTGACACTGCATCGGATCACTTCCGATTCCCTCTCTCCCTCCTCAGCGTTCAACGTTCAACGTCAACCCCCACCCCTCGGTCGCAAATTTTCGCTTCTCGTACGCCATTCCTCAACTAGGTTGTATGCAGACCGAAGTGAGCAGGTGATTTTGTCAAGTGGATAAGTACTCATTCATTCCACAGGTATCGTGGTGGGATCAAGGGCACCAACTTGAAGCAGTGCCAAGCCGCACCTGCATGCTACACTGGCGCCCCGCCGTCTCTTGACGTCTCCTCAATGCCCTGACTGCACAAGCTTATGACGACTCGGACAGATAGTACAGACTCACCGTGGTGGTGATGCGATATGATTGAGCTGTAACATTTGACATATGGATGGAAGAGGAAATGAGATTTGTATACACCTCGATGCCGGTGGATCTCATTCTAGGTAACGACCGCGTTTTCTTATTTATATCTTTTTATCCATTGACTTTCAAGTTGTGCGGTTTGGGATTTCCCTTCTCGTAGATCACGGCGACAATGGGCTTTCGAATACGTCGATCAATCGTGGTTACTTGTTCAACCGTCTGGTATGTTTATTCCTTTGCATGTTCACGGTAGACTCATCACTAAAAACTACTTTATTGTTAGTCGGGCTGATGGCCATATGAGCCTTATTCTATCCCACATCGCACGTCGCTTCGTGCTGGTTGCATTTGTCGGTCAGTGGTTTACTGTGGTCATATGCTGGAGCTTCGTTGCTAACTATACAGCGCAGAACTTACGGACGACCTATGTCGATATATTCGCCCTTTTCACTTCAAGCCTGGTAGAACGGTCATGACGACGATCACCTCATCTATTTCCCTTCGGCCACGCATTTCGCGGGACGTCGGAGACTTGGAATGTATGGCACCAAAGAGGGACATCTGAGCTCGCTGAGCGTTGTAGATGGACGGCCCTTGTTATTATCCTGCAGGTATGTGTATCTCTTGCTATGCAAGGTCGCTACTGACGTCGTATACCATATGTAGTGGGCTCCGTTTAAATGTTGCACTTTCGAACTGAACACCGAATACGTGATCATCAGTAGGTCCGTGATTCTCTCCGACGAACGCATACTCAGACTCATACTGAACAGTGATGCATAGGAGGCACGTTGCACAAGGATGAGGCAGGAATACTGGGGCTAGGACTACTTTGTGCGTCATACTATCCGAGTCATGATTATAATTACCTCTATCATGTACTTATCACCCGTGCCAGTGATAAATTTCCGAAGATAATATTATTCCCTGGATCAATAACTGCTGTGCGATAGCAAGCTACCGATAGACAACACGCGGTCTCACAAGCCTAGATTAACTTCTAGTGCTTCTTTTGGCACCTGTAAAAGGGCACACGGCTGTCTAATAAGCTTCATGTACTCGTATACTGTGGAGGAGTGGCTATGCAGACGTACGCGTTAGTGTTCATAGTATACACCGCCTTCTAATGCCTGTTTCTCACGATGTCAATTTATAGTCGCTCTAGCCTGAGGTATGGTCACGCTAGGGGCGGTGAGTATTCTGACCTCGTAATAGAACTACTTGACTACTTATTAGAGCATACTAGGATGCTTGATACGTCTTGAGATCACGACGAGGCATAATACCCATCCTTTTGAGCGTCCTTCCCTGCGTTTACCGAAGACTATGAATTTGAGTGAAGCCGTATACAGTACGTATCGCTCTGAATGCTGTTCCGCTTGGACTAATATTTGACTTCCAGAACCCCCATCTTGAGCAGAATGCAGAGTGTACGGAATATTGAAGCATTCTGGGGTATGTGTTTCCCAGTCAGCTCTGGCAGTGCAGGTACGTCGTATTATGATCGTATCGATAACTGCAGCCTTAACGTTTGACGATCAACAGACCCCTCCCTAACTCCCTCATTCCTGTCGGCGGTGGCATTTTCTCTGGACGACTGTCCCCATCTCATCTTCCAGCTTCAGTCTCTGGCGAGGGAAAATTTATCCTGAAGTCTACGGGCAACATCTGAAGCTTCTGGCCCTCGGAATCTGCAAATGTAGCCTCGAGGGACATAGCAGGTACGTGCGCTTTTGTGATCTATCGGATTTCCAGATATTCACAAATCGCACAGCCATCTGGATGATGTCGAGAGTTCTCGGGTACCTTCATACCTTCGCGTGTGAGTAAAATATTGTCCTGATTTGAAGGTCGCTGATAGGTTTGTTAGGGACGGCACTCGCCGCACCCACGCCTCTTCCTCCCCCCCCCCCCCCCCCCCCCCCCCCCCCCCCCCCCCCCCCCCCCCCTTCCCCCCCCCCCCCCCCCGCCCTACTACGACTATCGCATATCACAGTTTATGGTTCCTGGAATCAGCACTACGTACGCTCCTCCTGTTATTGCGCCGGCTACCGATGGTATTGGGCACGCGGATACTAGGGCAGCAAATTGGGAGAACGCACAGGCGCTCTATACACCCGAAGATTATGACGGGCGATGTATACTCGTATGGGCGTCCTATGGTCCCTTTCACCGCAAACTTCAACATTGACTTCGTACTACTTGGAACTTTACTCCGTTTCCTGCTACGTGTGTGGTCCATCTATCTTTCCATCGTAGTTGTACTGTGCACCTTCCAAACCACGATTCCAAACAATCGAATTTGTGCGTCTCGGACAGCTCTGGCAGTGTAAGCGTCAAGTGGTGCGTGTTATTGTCGCGCTATTCGCTTTATTAGCCTCCTCATTTACTTTTTCTGACTTGTGTACAGTATTTTGAAAAACGGTTTTTTCCTCGTGCTTTTGATAAGGCTATGGACGTCCAAACTACATTGGCCATTCAAATGCTCGGCGACGGTCAAGTTCAATGGATTCAGCACTAAAGTGACTGGTCTACTTAACAAGCATGTATTGTTAACGCTAATGGAGCATATCACAAGAGTATTCATGTATAGACACGGGTGCGTGCGTTTTAAGTTTACACCTCGTGGTTTCCAGGTACAAGCGTGTTTACAACGAGGTTATACAGCCCCTAGGACAATATCCGCTGGAGGACCTCCCCGAGCGTATTAAAACTACGATTGATGGCTTTACGACGCCACCTCTTGCATAGGACCGTCCTCGCCACTACCTGGTCCGTCTGCTTAGGACCACGGAACGTCGGCGGCTACGCTCTCGTTTAAAGGTACTAGGAGCCTGGCTTCCTAGATCTACAGACTTTCGCTTCATCTACACGGTGAGTCGAAGTTACTTCTCTCATTTCCGGTCGCTAATTGGTTTGCACTGGACGCATACCACAGTTCCTCTTACTCCCCGTACTAGACATCGTCTTGTATCGTACTCGTCTTCACTCTTCCCCATTCTCAGCCAGCTGTACCCCTTACTCTTCAAACCGCACACACGCTATCTCTACCATGTCGGCTCCCGATAACGTTGGACCTCACTCGCCTGCGAGCGCAGACAGTTCGGTAAGCTCCCTCTTTCCCTTGAACCCGAGTTGCTATTTTACTAATCCCATCTTACTCGCTATTTGCCACCACTGAACAGCAAGTGGGACACTCAGAGCCAGACGTCAACGGTCTTTCGCTTTATGAGGAGTTGCGGTCCCTGGGGGACCAGGCATACAAGCAGTACAAAACGCGCGGAGACTTGAAGGTCCTAGAGATCGCTATTCGGTCTTACCGTCTCGCTATGGAAGTGACTGAGGACGATAACCCGGATAAAGCTAGCATCATCGCTAACCTTGGGGCGAGTCTGAGCACAAGGTTTGAGTGCGTTGGAGAACCCCAGGACTTGGAGGAAAGCATCTCTCTGAAGCAACTCGCCAATGCACTCGCACCGGATGACAGCCCAGAGAAGCATTCACGACTAAGTAACCTAGCTGTCTCTCTAAAATCTCGGTTCGAGCGAGAGGGAAGGGCTGAAGACCTCGAGGAAGCCATCAAACTGGAGACTCGCGCAGTCGAACTTGTACCCAATGGTCATGTAGATAAGCCTGTGGTGCTCAATAACCTTGGTAACTCACTAGCCAGACGATTTGAACACTCGGGAAGTGCGAATGATCTGGAAAAGGCTATTGAGCTTCAGACCCGCGCAGTTGAGCTCACGCCTGAAGATCACCCGGACAAGCCGATGTGGCTGACCAACCTAGGAAGCTCACATGACGAGCGGTTTGGCCGGCTTGGGAACCTCGAGGATCTGGAGAGGGCCATCGCGCTCAAACGTCGATCTGTAAACCTCACACCTGATAGCCACCCAAACAAGCCCGGACATCCGAACAATGCTGGACTCTCACTGCAGACAAGATTCACACGGCTGGGAGATCACGCTGATCTCGAGTGCGCCATTGTGTTATATACTGGTGCAGTGGAGCTTACGTCGGATGGTCACCCAGACAAGCCAACGTTGCTCAGCAATCTTGCCAGTTCCCTCGAAGACCGATATAAGTGGACAAGAGACGCGAAGGATCTCGAGGATGCCATCGCACACCAATTCCGAGCTGTCGAACTAATCCCTGATGGTCGCATAGAAAAACCCTCCCAGCTGAACAACCTTGGGGCACAACTGCACACCCGGTTTGAACAATCAGGAAATCCGGATGACTTGGACCAGGTGATCACATACTTCACCACCGCAGTGACTCTCACGCCAGAGGGACATCCTGACAAACCCTCTTGGCTCCGTAACCTCAGCAAGTCGCTGTATGATCGATTCAAGCGAGTAGGCGATGTGCTGGATCTGGAAGAAGCCATCAAATGCAGCACACGGTCAGTGGAGCTGACACCAGAGAACCACGCTCAACGAGCACCGATTCTTCGATCACTTGGTCTTATGGTCTTCACACGCCTGCGCTCGCCACATGCCCACGCCGATGACGCAACACGTGCTATGGAAGCATTCCTGGAGGCGATGCAACACCTGACGTCACATCCCCTCGAGCGACTGCGAGCCTGTGGGCAGTATGCAGAGCTACTCGCAGAGTTCTCTCACCTTTTCACCACTCCGCCTCGACTAACTCTACTCGAGGCTTGGAAGCATGCTATCAGCCTCGTCCCGCAGTGCATTTGGCTGGGAAACAACGTGCGTGGTCGGTACACCAGCGAAGAGTTATCGACAGTAACCTTCAATGTTGGCAACGCTGCTACTGCTGCTATTACAGCTGGAGAGTACGGCCTTGCACTCGAGTGGCTTGAGACTGGTCGAGCAGTTGTATGGTCCCAAGTCCTCCAGCTGCGTACTCCCCTCGACGACCTCCAACGACTTCATCCTCAACTTGCTGACCGTCTCCACCATGTTTCTCATGCACTCGAACTCGCAGCTTCCGGCTCCCCACCTGTATCAACAGAAGCCCAACTTCCGTCATCCTCCCCTGACATTCAAGTACCGAGCTCACACAGCTATGCCCTTGAATACGACAAGTTGATCTCGACAATTCGAGAGCTTGAAGGGTTCGAGGACTTCTTGCGACCCAAGACACTGTCGCAGCTTGCTCGTGCTTGTGCCTCAGGTCCCGTTGTGGTCATCAATGTGCACGAATCAAGATGCGACGCTTTGGTCTTATGCCGTGCTGGCGATGTCGTACCTGTTCCTCTTCCCGAACTCTCCCTCGTCCGCGCGATGGGCATTCAGAAGTACCTATGGGATTTACTCCGAGCCAAGCGTTTTCTAAATAGATGCCGTGGAGACCTACAAGATGAAGATGATGAGAGGGGCGGTAGGGTGACTGAAATGGAGCCACCTGATATGATGCGCAAAGTACTTGCCGACTTGTGGAATTGGGTGGTAAAACCAATCATGGATGTTGTGTGTACCCTGGAGCCTGTAAGTGTTTTTTTTTTTTCAAAAAAAAATGATTCATCTTCCTTCGCAAGTATCTCTAATCATCAACATTGTTTTCCAGCCTTCCGCTACTCTCCCTCATATCACATGGTGCCCAACTGGCCCTCTCGTCTTCCTTCCACTCCATGCAGCTGGCATCTACCCCAGCGATAATCGCATTAGCGCACCCTCGCAAACCATCTTGGATATCGCCGTATCCTCCTATACTCCGACTCTCGAGGCCTTACTCAAGCCTCGTACACAAGTAACTCCCGCTGGCCAGGATCCTCGAGTGCTGATTGTATCGCAGCCAGCCTCACCACTTGCAATCAATAATCCTATCCCGGGGACGACAACCGAGGCCGCCATTGTGATGTCGCTCGTTGGGGAGTCAAAACCACTAGACGATGCTGATGGTACTGTTCAGGCAGTCCTCGAAGGCATGGCAACACACGAATGGGTTCACCTCGCATGCCATGGCATTCAAAATCGTATGGATTCGATGAGCAGCGCGTTTTTGCTCTATGATGGACAACTTACCCTCGCCGATCTCATGTCACACCACCTTCCGAACGCCGACCTCGCCGTTCTCTCCGCATGCCAGACAGCTACTGGCGACGAGAAGCTTCCTGAAGAAGCTGTTCACCTCGCTGCGGGGATGCTCAACATTGGATACAAGAGCGTCGTCGGGACTATGTGGTCGATCTCAGATTATGTCGCGCCGGATGTGATGAGGGTATTCTATACGGTCATGGCGGAACAAGTGAAGGCGGGAGGGGAACTCCAGCCTGCGTATGCGTTGCATGAAGCCATAAAGGTGCTTCGCAGGTCGAGCGGGAGGGGTGGGATGAATGACTTTTTGCGGTGGGTGCCGTTCGTGCACTTTGGTTTGTAGGTTGGATCGCCCTTTTCACGTTACGCTTCCTCTCTTTTAACGGTCTCGAGTGTCACTACGTCTGTTTGGTTTCGATTTACGTGTTTCTAGTTTTTTCCCTGTTGTATTTGTAGTTCACTGCTCTGTTCCCAGTCTCCCTCGGTGTCGTCGTCTCAATGACGGCGGGCTTCCCATTTATTATCGCGGCTGACGTACAGTCTATACCTAGAGTACCTAGTCAATGTTCAATTTTATTCCCCCATGTATATGCTATATGACAATGTATTGCATCTTATCTACTCTCCATTGTCGTTATTGGATGCCTCTATATACTGAATACCAGTAAGTGTACTCCAAGTCATCGGCACCGCCCCCCATACCAACCATGACTGCACAGCAGCCTAACACGGGTAGCAGCTACGAAAATCGACAACCCTCCTCGTTTGAGAGCCTAGTTTGATGTGAGTATCGGGTCATGACTCGCCGCAGGTTCGAGGTTGACATAGACAAGGTAGTGATGTCCGATGCGCAAGTTACCCAACCGAATCAAGAACGCCACAAAGATGGCGCTTATGGCAATTGGGACTTGAACAGCTCTCGTGACATTAACAATCGACGCTGAGAAGCACGTACTGCTTTGTCAGATTCGGCTCGCTTGCACCATGCAGTCGGGCTCACTTTGTCGGTCTTCAAGCTCGCCTCCAGCTGTGATCCGGATGAAATCAACCAGCCACCAGGGAATTGGCCATGATCAGACCTCGAGTACGGTAAGTACTTATCTCGATTAATGTCAAAGAGGGGAGGAGGGCCGATCTTGCAGTGCGATCGTACGCATGCTTCTGTGGCGCGCCACATGTGGATCCGCTTCGCAGACAGCGTGTGGCCCTCGCGCATTTGATGACCATCGTGTCTGTTCCAGCCTTACCTGAGATGATAGATCTCAGCCTCGGACGATCCAAACGCGCGTGTGATAAGTTAAAGTGCTTACAACAGTGAGGTCTCGTCGATTCATGGGTTTACTTTGCGGTATAGGAGTACGAAAAACGCCCGCGGCGTCTTCGTGTCAGCCAGAGCGATACCTGTGTCTGAGTTTGTCCAAAGTCACGAAGATGAGCTTACAACGCTAGGCTCGTGCTGCCACGATTCACGTACTCTCCGACAAGTCTTATTCTTCCACACTCCTTCCTCAACTTTCGCGAGGCCAAGGTGGGCTGGTACCGTTGTGGGGGTGACAAAGCCAAACTATGAGCAACCTCCGTCCCAGAACGACTCCGTCAGTCATCAAACGACATACCTCACAGGCGACAGCAAGTAATTACCGCGATGAGGTTGATGGGATGATTGGGTGACTGATCCTAGAGTGTACCTTGGCACAAGCTTCCTCTATAGGGCTGGCGGACAACAGCGAGATGTGGGGATAATGAAGGGAACGGAAAAACAGACAATCTTCATGATATCAGTAGTGAAATAGTGTTATTCGAACGATTAGCTACGTACCTCAGTGATTAACGCGTCCGGGCTGACCACCCTCTACTAATGACCATAGCACGAGTAGCCTTCCGTGTCTTGTGTAAACGGACTGCAAGTATAATAAAGACATTCGAGGCCAACAAACGACAAAGAAAAACGAGATCTACTTACCTATATACCCTTGCCAAAGGATATTCTTAATGTGCCTCTCTACTGCTGTGACGAACTTCGAGGAAACTTAGGCCCGATACTGAGACGCTTGAAGGTAATGAGGGGTTGACGGTTCTGATAGCGAGATTGGTTATTCTCAATGTGTTCAATAGGATAACATAACGCACCAGGAGGTTTCCATCGTGTGTAGCTTTCAACTCGTTGGCTGACGTTCCATGGTAAAACTTTGACAGGTGGGTCTCGCGGGTTGCCTGATGAAACGACAGGCTCTGAGTCGTACCAGATCTGGCTTCTTGCAGGGTAACGATGGTATGCGTTATTGTGTGGTAGAAGTTCTATGGTAGCATTATACATGAGTAGTCCGGTGTCAACGTTTGAGCCAAATATAGAAACAATACTACGTACCTGGTCTAGCCGTCAGTATCTCTTTTAAGCCTACTTCACACATCACTTCGCGGTGTCGCAGGGAAGAATAAGCACAGGTACGTGCATATAGTCTACTCGAAATGGACTTAAAATCAGCGATGTCGGTGAATAGCGATAGGCTTTGAACGTACGTTGCACATGGGGTGGCACCGCGACTCTTCATGACACGAGTAAGGCGAGGCAGTGGTGTTTGTCGGCCGGTTGCATCGTTGTAGCGCCATATTCGGTATACGATGACATTTTTGAGTGACTACGGAGCCCCCTGACCCTGTTTCAATTGGAGGATGGGGGTGTTCGACGACGGAGAGAGAGGAACGATCGAAACTGAGGAACTCAGTGCACGGCGCCAGAAAGGGCGGGAAATGAAAAGTCCGGTCCGGTCCGCCCAGTCCGCTCAGTCCGCCCAGTCCGCTCACGCTGAAGCGTGACAGCAGTGTCACGCTTCGTCCAAATGCAGTCTCCACTGTGTGGTCGAGGTCGTGCGAAGTTAGCGCGACGGTGACGCGCAAAAATAAACGGAGCGACTGACGAAATTGTACTCACAATCAGTGGCAATAGCTAGGGTGGCGGGCGAAATAATGCGCGTGAATTTCGTGTGATATTTTGCGAGTTTCCCCCGACACCTCAACTGATGAATATGATGATGAAGTTCAGCGGTTTGCTGTGCCGTCATTTTAGTCAGCCTATTTAGACAGTTTATCTTTGAAATCCCACTGTAATGTTTGAGCACAATAGAGGTTGAATATGTATGGCGAAACAGTTTACAATTTCAGGGCAAAATAGGCAGATAGTACAGTTGGAAGACTACGGATTTTCTACAGTTATAATGGGGAACTTGGAGCGAAATACAGTATACTTTAGTTGTTTTCTACAATGGAAAATAGACGGTTTATGATACGGAGAAGCCTGAGATTATTCACTGTCTACATATCGTCAAGATTGCGACGCTCACCCAAATTGCCGACAGAAGAGAAGTAGTTCTTTCGCCTGCCATAACGGCGAGCGCTACTCATATACTGCTTCACAATTGCGGCGGTAGCCCAGTCGCGTTCAAAGCGAGCTAGGTACGGGTGCATGCGGCGAGCCTAAAGAATAGAGTAGTCAATTACTACGGCCAGTAATAGTCATATCAAGAACATACCGAAGCAAATACACGGCTCAGACTCTCGGGACTAACTTGATGATACGGGCGGGAGAGATCAATACGAGCTGCATGAACCAGTTCTCGCACAGTAGCCTAGTATATAGATAATCAGTACATCTCGGCGTAGGCAGAGGCGTCATGACTTACCAGGATCATGTTGTATAGCCCATCACTATCCGATCCCGTCAGGCCCATGGCTGCTTTGAGGTGATAGCCTCGCTGTCCTCCTCCTGCACTTCCTTTCGGCTTTGGAACTGAGTCGGGTGCTTCACTGAGAGTTGGAACGACTAGGCGACGACCAGTTGCATTGGTCATAGGATCAGCACCAGGCGTGGTAGGGGGTGCCGTGAATGCCATAAACTGGGCTGCAGTGCAACAATGAGATGTTAGTTGCACTATCAACAGCATGTAGACTCGGAATTACTTACCCTGTAAATGTTGCATCTGTCTCATGAGAGTAGCAACATCGAGAGTTGGGTCGGCGGCAAGGTCAAATGCAAACTGGTTTTCCAAGGCTGCGGGGTTGTCAAGATCAGAATCTGGTCCCGCGGCTGGAGCGGTAGGCGGACCATCTTGATGAGTAATGTTTGCAAGTGGGCCATTGGCGACAGGAGGACCGTTGGCAGCTAGGGGTCCATTGGCGGTGAGACACCAAGCCGCGCCCTAGAGGGACAACCTACCAACCTTCTAGCCCAAACGGGTGATAACAAGGTCAGCCGTAGGCGCGGGAGCGTATGAAAGTAATGCGAGGGGACTCTTTTGTTCCCAAGTAAGACAATCTGTCCGTGCGCAAACGCAAGAGGATAAGTCCGCAAGGGATCTAACGCAAAGCGCAGATGGAAG
>MU274991.1:13181-27082 GCA_022160335.1 Irpex rosettiformis
AGTCCTCAGGGAGCTCTGTTGACCTGCAGGATGCCATTGTTCACTACACTCATGCCATAGAGCTCACTCCTGGGGGCAGCCTGCACATGGCCTCATGGCTGAACAACCTTGGCCTTGCACTCTGGACACGATATGAGTCCTCAGGGAGCTCTGTTGACCTGCAGGATGCCATTGTTCACTACACTCATGCCATAGAGCTCACTCCTGAGGGTTACCCCTGGAGAGCCTGTTACTTCTACTGCCTTGGTACCCTATATTTCCTATGCATGGAGTCAGGATACAAGGAGGCAGGTAATGCAATCCAGGCCATGCATGCCTTTGCAGGTGCAATGGAACAAGCATCTGGTGATCCATATTGGAGTGTACAAGCTGGCCTCAAATACATTGAGCTACTGTCAATGACTCCCTCTATATCAACACCACTACCACTTACCAAATTAGATGCCCATCAGCGGATCCTCGACCTTATTTCCCGAGTAATCTGGTTAGGCTATGATTTACAGAAGCGGTACAGGAAGCTCATCAGTCTGAAGGTATCAGTAAGTCATGCAGTCTCCGATGCCATCACAGCAGGGGAGTATCAGCAAGCTCTCGAGTGGCTGGAGTGTAGCAGAGCAATTGTGTGGGCCCAGGTACTCCAACTGCGCACTCCGCTTGATGACCTTGCCCAGCATCATCCCCAGCTTGCATCTCGCCTTCGGGCTACCTCCACTGCACTCCAAAAGGATGCTTCCAAGTTGCATGCACTTCCGGCTTCCAGCAATTACCCTACTTCTTCCAAGGGACATTTCCGTACTCGAGCAAAGGATTCCTATGACTTTGCTCTGGAATATGATCGCATCATCGAGGAAATCCGGTCGCATGAAGGGTTCAAAAACTTCCTACAGCCTAAGCAGGCATCACAGCTCATAGCTACCTGTACATCTGGCATTGTTGTCATCATCAACATGCACAGGTCGAGATGTGATGCCCTTGTGCTTATCCACAATGAAGACATCATTTGTTACGAACAACGTAACACACGTGACCTGCACATGACTCGGCCAGTACATTTTTCCTATCTATTTTCCCCTATTTGTTCCACCTTCCCCATATGCACTTATTACTTGAGTTCCAGAGTACGCTTCATGCCTTTCCTCCATATGCTCCGCAGTTTCCGCAGTACGGTTCAACCCTTACTCCCGATCGTTCACTGCGCTCCGCAGTTCTCTCCCTTGACTCTCATTGGGCGCAACCCCAATTAGCTACATTGCACAGTCCGCAGCACAGGCTCAACCCTTGTACCGTTGTATCACGCAGTCCGCAGTAGTCGATTCTTAGGCCCAACCCTAAGTAGCTAGCTTAGTCAGCGACTTCCTGTACAGTATATAGCCACCGACGATCGAGGCTTCCATTCCTCAGATTGTCCACTTTGTATTCATATTCCTTCTATCAAACATCGCCTCATACAAACTCCCGACTCCGATCCCAATCCTTCGCTGCGACCTAGCCTCTGATTCCTGATATTGTTGAGCTCTGATAATCGCCCGGCGATATCATCGAGATCCGATAGACGGTCTTAACATTTGGACAATCTCTCCAAGGCTACCTCGCACCCCGAAACCTTGACGTTACTCCTTAAACGAGAAAAGGAAGTACCTCGGAAACTTAACGTTACGCCTCAACGAGAAAGGCATTGACCTCGCATGCAAGCGTGCTTTGGGAAAGGGCACCTGCACCATAGAAGCGAGCACTACGACGTACACCTCACGAAAGAAGGCTACAAACGTTGCAACGAGAACATCTGCTTAAACCGAGCCACCGGACCACCTCCCTCTGCACAAGGAGGAGACTTCACCTACGTAACAGTAGAACAGATCGACGCTACTACCAGATACCTTCGCCGGTTAGAGAAGCAAGCGGAAGCGCTACCCGCTACAGGCAACGAAGACTCAGAAGAAGAAGAACAAGACGTTCTCACGGGGCTGGGACAGCCATCAGGAGCGGAAATAACCGTTGAACAGACACCCACGGAAGACACCGTGCAAACGACAGGACAGTCGACCAGCATGACTGAGGCGGAAACTATCGTAACACCAAGGCCTGTGTCACCAAGAATGGTACCAGACCGAGCGGATAGCCCAGGAGGGCCAGACCTACGAATTCCCATAAGGAACATCGACGACGCCGCAGAAGCGTTCCCAACATGGACACCAGCACAAATAGCTGAGAAGGTCAGAACGGCCAGGCGGCCAGTATTCAGTCCATATCCCCGATCAAACTATGATGAAAGATCGGAGGCAGACCCTTTTGACCCCGAGTATCCCTGGGATAGGTTCTCGGATGCCCCCACGGCGTTATGGATACCCGGGGGAGACAAGAAGATGATCAAGATCAAGGAACCAGAGACATTCGATGGGTCGGCAGACAAGTTCTACGACTGGTGGATTGGCATCCAAGCCTACATCCGCTACATGACCAGACATCGCCACATTGAGGCAAGCGAAGACATGATCGACCTTGTATTATCATACATGGTTGGTGGCACGGCCGGACCATGGGCCACGATCAGGAAGAGAACCTTCATGGAAGAAGGGTACCCCCATTTCCGAGACTTTTGCGACACGCTCGTCAAGTTCTTCAAAGACCGCTCCCTGAGAGATAGGGCGCTGACGGTCTTGATGAACATGGACCAATTCATGAACAAGATGACCATCCAAGAATACAACGTCAAGTTCTCCACGCTGATGGCAGAATACGGCGAAGCAAAGGATGACACGGTTGTCCAACTATGGTACAAGAGGGGACTAAAGAACGGAGTCTACAATGAGCTCGCGCGCCTCCACGAAGAACCCAAGAACTGGGGAGAATTGATGTCCGAGGCGCTCCGGATTGAGACGCGCTTCAACAACAGGGTACAAGAACAGAGGGCGTTGGGGAGGTACAACCAACAACCACCCCGTCGCAACAACCCCAACACCTCTAACCCACAAACAAGTATTCGCGCTATGTCTCAATCCGAACGTGAGCGTTTATTCAGAGAGAATCGCTGCTTCTGTTGCAAGCAGGTCGGACATCGAGCTAACAACCTCCAATTCCACCCCGACTACAGACCAGCAGTGGCGCGCTCGCGAGCTCCGCAAGGTGCGGCGAGAGTTGTCGACACTGAACAAGAGGATGGGGCTCATCCCGGAGGGGTGGGTCAGGAAGGGGGGGAGAGTCGTGAGGAGGAACAAGGCGGAGCGTTACGTCGCATGGCTCAACATGCATATACGCCACAAGATCCTCGCGGAGAAACGAATCCGTTTAGGCGGAGAACGTCAGCTGTGGGGGGAGTTGAACCAGTTTGGAGTTCCGGGCACCCCTCCCCTCGCCACACACCATGGGGGGGTGAAGTGGATGACAGTGGCAGAGAGGTCGAGGTTTGCCGACCTGGTGGTGGGGTCAGACGAGAGGACGGACGCATACTGGGCGGGCTGGATGGCCATGGCCCATGGGGGAAGCATAGAGCAGAACGCGGTTCGGCTCTGGTTGGAGATAGAGGAGGGGCCCGTGTTTCGAATGAACGGGCAGGTGAATGGAGTCCCCCGGTTACGGAGAGTATGGAATTACTCTACGGGGCCGTACGTAGCTTGACTGTAGAAGATAGAGCTGCGTTAATGGACGAAATGGACATGCTGTCGGGTTTTCAGTAGATCCTAGTACTACGACGTGTGTTAGGATCAAGGCCAGTAGTGTACAACAAACGGAAGAATTATCTATTAGCTTCCCAGGAAAGTTAGCACACAACCGCCAAATCGTCGAAGCCCAAGTTCTTGTAGACAGCGGAGCCACTCACTGTTTCATTCACGAAAAGGTTCTCCAACGCCACCAGTGGACGCCTTACCCTCTCCCCAAACCCCTCAACATTCGCAACGTTGACGGAACCGTCAACTCCTCCGGAGCCATCTCTCACCACCTGCGCCTACCCATCATCGTTGGTCAGCAGGTCCACCATGAAGACTTTTACGTTACCAACACAGGAAAAGACGATGTCATTCTGGGAATGACATGGCTCAAGAAACACAACCCCCATATTGACTGGGTCAAGAAGACGGTCACCATCGCGGGCACCAACGTTGTCCAGTGCAAGGACCCCAGGTCAATTCGAATTTTCCACAGTCTCAAACGCCAAATACTGGGCCCAGACTGTAGGGCATGGACGACACCAGGACCCGCGGATTATCAGCCCCAGGAAGAAATTCAAAGCGCTAGAACCCAGGCGACGAATGAAGGGCAACAGCCGTCAGAGACCACAACCAACGCCCCCACCTGCGTCGAAGTCGAAGACGAGGAGGAAGCCACCATATCAGGCATAGGCCCCGAACTCCCCAAGTTAGAAGACTGGTCAATAGAACAACTATGGGAGAACCGAGAAGACAAAGCAGGAGACGACGAACTCATTTGGATAAGAGCCAAGACAACGGTATCGCAACAGGCCGCGGAGAAAGCGCAGCAGGGAAAAACAGAACGAACCATCGAAGAAACCGTTCCCCCCGAATTCATAGGGTTCCGGTTCGTGTTCGAGAAGCATGCATCAGAGCGACTTCCAGAACGACGACCCTGGGACCACGCTATCGACCTCAAGGAAGGGGCGCAGCCCAAGAACTGCAAGGTTTACCCACTCACCGAGACCGAACAAGTGGAACTCGACAAGTTTTTACAAGAACATCTACGCAAGGGATATATCCGAGAATCGAAGTCGCCCATGGCATCCCCCTTCTTTTTCGTCAAAAAGAAGGACGGCGCGGTTAGACCCATTCAGGACTACCGGTACCTAAACAGTGTCACTATCAAAAACAATTACCCGCTACCCCTGATACCCGAACTCATCAACAAGCTCAAAGGAGCTAGACTATTCTCGAAACTAGACATCAGATGGGGCTACAACAACGTGCGAATCAAAGAAGGAGACGAATGGAAGGCAGCCTTCAAGACCAATCGAGGCCTTTACGAACCCACCGTCATGTTTTTCGGCCTAACCAATTCGCCGGCCACCTTCCAGGCGATGATGAACCAGGTCTTTGCAGACCTCATAGACACCGGACAGGTTGTAGTCTACATGGATGACATCTTGATATTCACAGAAGATAGGAAATCACACGAGGAACTAGTAAGACGAGTCCTTCAGCGACTCAAGGACAACGACTTGTACCTCAAACCAGAAAAATGCTTCTTCTACCAGGAAAGTATAGAATACCTTGGACTCATTATCTCGCACAACAAACTCGAAATGGACCCGGCCAAGGTCGAAGCCATGACCTCGTGGCCAGAACCCAAGAAGCTCAAAGAAGTACAAGCGTTCCTTGGATTTGGAAATTTTTACAGGAGGTTCATTCCACGATTCTCGGATATCGCGCAGCCGCTTTACGGCCTCACCAAGAAGGACACCACCTGGAATTGGACTAACGAATGTCAACAGGCATTCGACCAACTGAAGAAGGCGTTCGTGACGGCGCCTGTACTGGTCATGCCGGACTCGAAAAAACCTTTTCGCATGGAAGTGGACGCCTCGAATTACGCCACGGGGGGAGTACTCTCTCAACAGGACGAAGAAGGGAAGTGGCATCCGTGTGCCTACCTGTCCCAGTCCATGACCCCTGCCGAGAGAAATTACGAAATTTACGACAAAGAACTTCTCGCCATCATTCGAGGACTGGAAGACTGGCGTCATTTCCTCGAAGGAGCGCACCACGACTTTGAAATATTCACCGACCATCAAAACCTCACGTATTTCAAAGAGGCCCACAAACTAAACCGCAGACAGGCGCGATGGGCGTTGTACCTCTCGCGCTTCCATTTCAAACTCATCCACAAACCAGGACACGCGATGGGACCCCCAGACGCCTTTTCTAGAAGGGCAGATCACGATCTAGGGGGGGGTGATAACTCGGAACAAATTCTCCTCCCTGAAGAACTATTTGCCATACGAAGAATCGATCGTGATCAGAATGACCAGATGGAAATTCCGCTTTTAGACCGAATTAGGCAGTCCGGCTCGATGGACGACCAAGTCAGCAAGGTGCTGGAGACGCTAGCAGCCGCCAAGGGAGAACGCACGATCATTCGAGACCTGAAAGACTGGAGAATGGAAGACGGAATCGTCTACTACCAAGGAAAGATATACGTACCCAGAGACGAGAGACTTCGAAAAGAAGTTGTCAAATCGATACACGACTCGTTGGTGACAGGGCACCCTGGAAGAAGCAAGACGATCGACCTCGTAAAACGAACCTTCTGGTGGCCCGGTGTCAACGTCTTCGTCAACAAGTACGTAACAGGATGTGCCATCTGTCAAAGCACGAAGATCCAGACGACCAGACGACAAATTCCCCTACAACCCATCTCTCATCAGGAAGCCAACCTACCATTCGAGGTAGTGTCCGTCGACTTTATAGGCGAATTACCCCCGAGCCAAGGGTACAACGCCATTATGGTAGTCGTAGATCAGGGCTGCACCAAAGGAACGGTACTGATCCCGTGCACCACGAAGACATCGGCAGAAAAGACTGCGGAACTATACCGAGACAACGTATGGAGAAGATTTGGATTACCCCGACGAGCCATATCGGATAGAGGACGGCAGTTCGCCAATAAATTTACGGCAGAACTCTGTGCCAAGCTAGGAATCACACAGAACCTTAGCACGGCCTATCACCCAGAAACTGACGGAGAAACGGAGCGCGTCAACCAGGAACTAGAAGCATATTTACGTATTTTCTGCAACTACCGCCAGACCAATTGGGCGGAACTATTACCCTCGGCAGAATTTGCGCACAACCTCCGGCTTCATTCTACCATTGGAACGTCTCCATTCAACGCCCTAATGGGGTACGAACCCCGCACCGCGCATTTAGGAGAACACCTGCAGTTCAAGAACCCCACTGTGGAAGAACGAGTCAAAGAACTAGTACGAATCAGAGATGATATCCACGCCAGCAGCCTTACCGCCGCCGAAGTGGTAAGGAACCGAGACCGCCACTCGATGTACACGCCGTACGAAGAAGGACAAAAGGTTTGGCTGGAAGGAAAGAACATTCGAACCACGCACCCCACGGCCAAACTAGCCCCGTTGCGCCACGGACCCTTTACCATATCCAAGGCCTTGGGACCAGTCACATTCAAACTCGACTTACCACCCGACTGGAAGATTCATCCCGTGTTCCACGCCAATCTTCTCACCCCATACAAAGAAACCAACGAATATGGCGACCCATTCCCACAACCTCCACCTGAGCTGGTGGATGACGAGCTAGAGTATGAAGTAGAGAAGGTCGTCGACAGTCACCACGACCCGCAGGGGAAGCTCGAGTACTTGGTCAAGTGGGCCGGGTACCCTGACTCCAGCAACACGTGGAATAGGCCAGCTGACATGGACAATGCCGAAGAAGCCATTCAAGAATTCCATCGCGAATTCCCAGATGCGGTTAAAGCCGATCGACCACGTAGAAAAAGGAAACCCCGAAGGAACTAATAAACCCAAACACATCATGACCACCGCCACCATCGCCGTTGTCGCCTTCTTCGTCTTCGCCTTCCTCACCACCCTTGTGCACGTTCTACACCACATATACGTTCTTCTCCCCTCATACCAGACGGCAGAAGAATCGTTCCGACACCTTCATCTCGACCGTAATACTGAAATAAAATCCCAGGTCGAGCCCAGAGATGACGGATGGCACTGAAGTCACCATCGTCGCCCTCGCCCTCGCCACTATCATCGTCCTTGCTTCGTACTACCATTTAAACACCTACCCCCGTCACATTCACGCCCTCGCCACTCTTCACCTCCAACACCGTGACCCCTACACCCTCGTCACCCGCCAACGGAAATTCCGGATCGTCTACGACAAGTGGCCGGGCGAGCTCTCAGCCGGAGAGAAGATTCTCCTCCACAAGCTCCTCGACCTTGACGAGGAGGTCAAAGAAGAGTCCTGAAAAAAACGACTCTTAACACCAATGGCTCGAGGACGCCGAGGAAAGAGAGGCTTGAAGAGGGGGAGAAAAAACCCCAGGAAACCCGTTCGTGTCCACTGCATTCCTATTATTTTTGCTTCTCGTTACTGTAGGTTTCTATTTTTGCTACTCCTTACTGCGCACTCCACACTCCGCCTCCTACTTCGTTTCCATGTATTACAACCTCCCCAAAAACGCCATTGAATTACCCGCAGCACCCACCTTATCCCTGAACTAGTATCGCAGTCCGCAGCATCCTTCATCTACCCTTATTTAAACAAAAAACCCAGTAGCTTAAAAAGGACAGACCCCTGTTCCCCCTTCTTGTCCCCATCCCCACTTTACTCTCTCCTCTCTCACCATGCCTTTTTTCACTCCGTTCCCCAACTTTCACAACCAGTCCTTTGGGCATGGCTACTCGTTTCACCTCTTCCTCACCATGTACGCCAACCTTGTCACAAGGTATCCCGACCATCAGGGAAACCTGTTCCCACCCAACTCCGCCGCAGGACACCTCCACGAACTCTACGCGGCATGCGATACTCTCCAGCGCTGGTTCAGCGACGCTATGGTGCAACAGGCATTGGGACACACCCTCACCATCACTCTCCATGACGAACACTTCGATCGGTCCACCATCACCCATGGTGACCCATGCGCGAGACAAGGGTGCGGCATGGCCCACATTCGTCTCGTATGGAAAGACCCCGACATGACCGTCCCCAACACTGTAGTCTTCGACGTCCCCACCACCATCCTCCAGACGCAGCACTTCCCCTCGCGAGCAATGAATTACAGACGACTGCCAGGCGACTGTACCCGTGACCTCGACGCCACCACTGCAGCAGGCATACCAGCCACCGAGCTCTTTCGCTACAATCTGCCTACCCATCAGACTGCACAGAGTCTTCGCATGGGACCAGACCCGGAGGGACCGTGGCTCCGCCTCATCAGGAGGTCAGAAGCTGCCGTAGCCGCCACCGTCCACGATGCCGACCTCGACCATCTCCTACAGACCACGGGAGAGGCAGTCAACACCCTCATTCTCTCTAGTCCCAGACGAGTACCGGAGAGACGAATCGATCTTGTACTCTGGTGGTGGCTCGCAAGACAGGAAGCACTACTGAATGAAAGGAACCGCAGGGCCACTCGACTTCGTCGGGCTATCTATCAGGCCCTACAGGTGGCTGCCAGCAACCGCACTCAGCGCGTCATCGATGGTTTCCTCGAGGCTCCCATCGTCTACGACACCCACGTCATCACTACACAAGATGAGAGGATCTCGTTTGACCACATCCATCAGCCTCGACAAGACGCCACCACACAGACTGAGACGTTGTATCCAGTCATCCCCACCATTCACTTGGGACCAGGTTCGCCTCCACCCACCACGTCCTCGAACGCAGCAACCCCCATGCTTGAGGACTTAAGTAGGGAATCGTCCGCTCAGCCATCCACTGGAAGAGCTGCACCGGTCTACGTAACAACCATACACACTGAGATGAGCGAAGACAGTGGTAGTGAAGCCGATGGAGAGGGATCGACAGAAGAAGGAGAGATACGCATTCGTACCAACACCCGCGTCCTCGCACACGGACGAGACACCCCATACAGCCCGGTGTTCGTCCCCAGTCCAACCCCCACCTACACCAACGACAATGACGACGATCTCTACCACACCCCCAATGTCGATGAAGAGAATCTTCGCGTGCCGGGAGGGTTTGAAGGGGCTTGAAGAGGGGGTGATGTTACGAACAACGTAACACACGTGACCTGCACATGACTCGGCCAGTACATTTTTCCTATCTATTTTCCCCTATTTGTTCCACCTTCCCCATATGCACTTATTACTTGAGTTCCAGAGTACGCTTCATGCCTTTCCTCCATATGCTCCGCAGTTTCCGCAGTACGGTTCAACCCTTACTCCCGATCGTTCACTGCGCTCCGCAGTTCTCTCCCTTGACTCTCATTGGGCGCAACCCCAATTAGCTACATTGCACAGTCCGCAGCACAGGCTCAACCCTTGTACCGTTGTATCACGCAGTCCGCAGTAGTCGGTTCTTAGGCCTAACCCTAAGTAGCTAGTTTAGTCAGCGACTTCCTGTACAATATATAGCCACCGACGATCGAGGCTTCCATTCCTCAGATTGTCCACTTTGTATTCATATTCCTTCTATCAAACATCGCCTCATACAAACTCCCGACTCCGATCCCAATCCTTCGCTGCGACCTAGCCTCTGATTCCTGATATTGTTGAGCTCTGATAATCGCCCGGCGATATCATCGAGATCCGATAGACGGTCTTAACATCATTCATATACCCCTCCCACTGTTCTCATACAACCATGCTAAGGAGCTGCAGACACAACTGTGGTCCATTGTCCGCCGACAACCAAAGGCTCGCAATGACATGCGCGATAGTGACGGGAACGACCTGACCGAGAACTTCCCAACTACAGCTGCCGACGATGACACTCAATTAGATGAAGAAGTTGAGATGCGCGCAATATTACATGATTTGTGGGCTCAAGTTGTCAGACCAATTGTTGATGTGCTCAAGCACAAGGGCCTTGTAAGTATCATTACTTTCATTTGCAATATTTGCTCATATACAACACTTTGTACTGTAGTTTGAATCCGGCCCAGACGGTGATCTTCCCCATATTACCTGGTGCCCTACTGGTCCACTTGTCTTTCTTCCTCTTCATGTTGCCGGTATATACCCTCCACATGGAATCTCGGAAACAATCATGGACATTGCGGTATCTTCCTACACACCAACACTCGATATATTACTCCGCCCTCGAGCTCGAAAGAACAACAGTGACGGTGATCGTGCCAATTATCCTAAACTCTTGGTAGTCCATCAGCCCAATGTGCCAGGATATGCGCCAATTCCACGTACCGTAGACGAGGCAGAGGAGATTCATAAGGCATTCCGCTCTCGCGCGAACATTGTGGATGAGCCGAATGGTACCATTGAGGCGGTCCTCGAAGGCATGCGAACACATGATTGGGTCCATCTTGCCTGCCACGGAATGCAAGACATCGAAAACAGATTGAACAGTGCATTCGCCTTGTCTGACGGGAAACTCACCCTCTCCAGGCTCATGTCGGAGTACATCCCATCCGCCGAGCTCGCAGTTCTCTCTGCATGTCAGACTGCCATGGGAGATGAGGAACTACCAGAAGAGGCAATCCACCTTGCTGCTGGAATGCTGAACATCGGGTATAGGAGCGTTATCGGGACTATGTGGTCTATCTACGACGAGAGCGCGCCGATCGTCATGAAGCCGTTCTATCGTACAATGGCTAAGCAGGTGGCCAAGGGGGGTGAACTGCAGCCTGCCTATGCACTGCATGAGGCGACGAGAGTGCTGCGAAAGAAGGTCGGTGAGAAGAATTTCATGCAATGGGTTCCGTACATACACCTTGGGTTGTAAAGATATATACGGCGTAACATACTTGCAAGGCTTTGTGACGATGTAAGATAGGTTGATGATGTGTATACAGTATCCGAATTGACATCGTGCAGCTCGAGTGGAATAGAAGATATAGCAAGCTCGGTTCATCTAGATGAGTTGACTTTGAGCTTATATTCATGGATTCGCAAAGACGAGACGGAAGGCTTACCATCAACGATTTTGCAATCATAACCAAAGAGACCTCATCCCATAATTCCGCTGGGCTACAATAGGCGGTGCGCACGTATGTGACTGTCTGTCGATGTGTACGACTCATAGCACCTCACATCGCCCGAGACTCAATAAGCTTGTCGTCCGCCACACGGCACACCTGCATCGTCTCCGTCAAAATAAAATAAATTCACCCTACTTACAACATAACTTTCATACGTATCATAGCACGATACACGTCCACTGCAGCAACCAAAGAATAATCACCTCAACCGTTCGACTGCTTGAGTTGTCTAGAAAGGACGGATGGACGGACAAACGGCAAGGCAGAGAAAGTCAAATAGTCAATAAATAGATAGCACAAAAAGTCCGACACTGGGTCGAGCGAAACTCGTACGAAGGAAAGTGTGAAAGTGTACGATAATGGGGGAGCAACCCGGGGGTGAGAATCGGGGAGTGGTACAGTAGAAGCGATGAGCAATAGGGTGAGGGAATAATACAGAATAAACAAAGGGTAGAAGGTGAGTGATCGTGGAATACAAACACACACAAGGAGCGACGTCGTCGGAGAGACTGGGTGGAGTGAGTGCACCATATGCGTAGGCGAGCTGATAGAGCGTCGGGTTTAAGGATTATCAAGGGGACCTGTGAAACCTACCAGGAGATGGCGAGGGAGAGGAGAGGATGAATGCCAACGATGAGTTAGCACTAGCACCACAGGCCAGAGCTGAGCGGCGGCGGCGGAAGGGGTTTCGGGGATGAGTAAGGGTGATGAAGTGTTCGTTCAAGGGAGAAAAAAAAGAGTGATTAGACAGAATATACCATGTACGCCAAGAGTCAATCTTCGAGTCTTCAAGCCTTGGGGAAAAGCGACCGCGGGAACTCTACTCATTTGCGACCTGCCCATTAGTAAACCAGCCGTGTCGTCGTCAATACCATGTTCAAAATCAATCGAAGATAACAATGTACCTTCAACACCCTCCTTCTTCCATACCTATAGTCATCGTCATCTTCGTCGCTCTCCTCATCCTCATCCTCCTCATTATGGTCACTGTGATTCGCAGAGAATTGATCATGGGAAGGCGAAGCACTTGTATACGCCGCGTACGGATCCTCCCCGCCTAGCGACGTTGCAGTCGATAATGGTCTCGCTCCTACTCCTTTCTGCTGTTGAGACTGCTGTTGGGGCGCTACACTAGGCTGCAAAGCCATAGGCAGGGGCTGTTGAGGGTACGACGGTGGCTGGTACTTCGCTGGCGGGTAAGCAGAATACTCATATGGGTTGTACGTAGAGGATTCGTCATGCTCTGATACCGCAGTAGGCGACCCTTGACTTGTGCCGTTCCCACTACCACTACCACTCCCATTCCCGATCGACTTTCCACTCTTACTCCTAGTTCGGCTATGCACGCTCCCTTGGTCTCGAGCCGTGGTCACCGCTGCCGCACCAGCTGCTCCACCAAGACCCGCCGCTGTGAGTATACCAGCTTCCTTGATTCCGTCTGAGGCATATGGCTGAGGCTGAGGCATGGGATTGTATACCCCACCAACAGGAATGCCCGCAGCGTCGTGGAAAGGGTCGGCATTTGCTGGGTGTGCAACGGGCATAGGTGGGGGCGTGGGTTCGTACCCTCCAACTGGTGGCCCAGCAAACGCATTATACGGCGTCGTCGTACTTCTGGACCTGTTGAGTCCTGCGGCACCAACACCTGCCGTGTTCGCATTCGCGTTCCAGAGATCAGCTCCGCCGACAACTCCTGGGTATGCTGCACCAACACCGAGGCCAGCACCAGCGACCGGGAGCTCAGCCATCCCATAACTCTCGAAAGGTCCCGAGGGTTGCATCGGTGGCTGGTTGAACGATCCGTGCGTCATACTTGTCTGACGCGTCATGTTCGTATTGTGTGTTGTGTCAGTGTATGTCATCCCTCCATTACTTCCACTACTGTTCCCGTACACGTAGTCTTCGTCGTCAAAATCGTGAAAATCGGGAGGAGAGGCATGTGCAGCCGCTGCGGCCTCGCGAGCGGCTTCAGCGACGTCTTGGTCGAATTTCTGGGCACGACGGCGGCGAACAGCGTTTGTGACGAGGGCTGTGACGATGACGAGGACAACAAGGCCAACGACAGTGAAGACGCCTGCTACGGCGCCATGGTTGTCGAAGAATCTGCGAAATTTGGAGTCAGCGAGGGTCGAGGAATGAATGGAGTATGAAGCAGCGGCTGTTTCGTCCACAAGACCACAGTCGCATCGCTCATGTGAGGAGCAACCTCAATGGTTGTGGTGTGAAAA
>MU274992.1:0-26800 GCA_022160335.1 Irpex rosettiformis
TAAGTATGTTTGGTTTCCGAAGGTCACCGAACATGAAGCCTCCTTCATGCAAGCGACCAATAGCCTTCTTCAACTGTTCGTAATTCTCCTCCGACGTTTCAGCCTCCGCCAAGGTCTCCAGCAGGGAAAACCTCCCACGTTATTTTAACATAAAATAGAACTCACAGTATTACTTTGTACTATTACTTGCCTATGCTCGAACTCTTGTGGCTCGTCACTACTATCAAGTCTTATACTAACTGGCAGAGAAAATAGTATTAAATAACAGTGTGATAGCTATGGCGATCTGTGAATGAGTTGACAAAAAATGAAGGACACAAATCTAGAACGTTCTCAGCGGAGTATGCATGAGATATAACTGGCCCAAAGGACGGAAACAATTGTATACTACGTCTGATGTGATTTAGAGGAATTACACTTGCTAGGGGCTGCCCGTCAGGGCGTACTGATCGTTTGATATGATAAAGTGAGTGGTGCGGGTGCGGAACTCTCGGAAATGGAGTGAACCATTCGACGTATGCCAGGTAGCGGGGAGCGGGAGCATTAGGATGAAATAGCTGTGCCGCCGCATGAGAGGGTAACGAGAATATTACCCTCAGTCGCGCAACACGATAACCTAAAAACAATCATCAGTGGTGCATAATGAACGATAGTATGACTAGTTCAAAGGCTTACCAGCTACACCAAGAAACTCGCCAGATCCTCCATTTACAAGAACAGTATCAAAATGGGCGGGTAGGAGCTGCTTCTGGCCATTGGTACGTGACGGGATAGCCAAGGCAGCATTTAGTTCGTCTGACATAAGGCGATGGTGTTCGTTATCGCCTACCCAGAATCTGGCCTTGTGGTATACAGGCAACGTACGGAACGGTAAGTCGAGATACGCTGCGCGTTCCTCTGCTTGCGCCTTAGTCAAAGAGGGATCAGTATGGCGAACGATGAAGTGTGCGAGAGCGTCCTTGATGGATAGCGCATGATAGTCCCTCACAAGCTCTCCGAAAGGAACAGCCTTGCGAGATGGGTGTTTCGTCATGATGAGACGGGAAGGTGGAGGTAATGGGAAAAGGTCCTGTTGGGTATTAAGGGGTGGGCAACCATCTTCGCGCCAGCGCACAAGCTTGTCGTGTTGCAGCACTTTCTCACGTCTCTCGAGCCATAACGTCATTTGAGGAAGTTCATAACTGTGGTTCGTAGCGTTGTAGGCATCCTTTGCGAAATCGATATGGAGGCGTTCCGTGTACTCAGTATTGAAGTTATCGGCGGTCCCCAGTGACTTGATGAGTGCGACATAGTGACTAGCGAAGTGTAACTTCGGAAGCCGCCAGCTATCTCGGATGCCTAAATCAACAAAGACTTCCTTATGGCTGTGGAAACGATCAAGAGCGTCGTGCAAGAGAACGAGAGTTTCAGATGAATGGACAGGGTATTGAGCAAGATAGAGAAAGTCCAATAGAGCACGAGTTGCCTTAACAAGACGAACAGGCGACTGACCATCAGGAAGTGGTAGATCGATAATAACTCCTAGTATAACCCGCGCGAGTTCACTGTGCTCTTGGCCTGTCGGACGTGAAAGATGGGTCATGCCCTTCCAGAAATGGCGAACATGAGAGTTGAGGGGAAGACATCGAATGCGTGCATTAAGCTGGTCGTGATCATACAACTTCTTGATCCAACTAATGAGGTGCTTGATTAGACCTTGATGTAGTTGGTGAAGGATGTCGGGAGGAATTGCCGTGAAGATGTTGACAAACGGAAGGTCTTCCCAGTAGGGATGAGGAATCGGCTTGATGCCAGCATCGCAACAAGCATGCGCAAAGCCATTGCGGTCCGTATCATAGGTAGCGAGTGCGTCGAGAGTCTTGTCGAGGTCGCGTAGTGGATAATCATGCTCAAAGCCTCCGAGCTTGTCGAAGGGCACCGTGCACCGAGGGCACTCACCCATCTTACAACCAACGATGGCGATATTCTCCATATAGTCCCCAATGTGAGCAGCAAGGATAGGGTGCGTGCGGCGGGCCACACCATCTCCACTAGCCAAGTTAAGACCATTCAGTCCAGCTTCGCGAAGAGGTCGCAAGATTTCTCGTAGTGCGGTATGAAGTATATTCAAAACCATGCGACGTTTCGCAGCCTCGTTGGTGACATGTTCGAGACGGGTAGTAGGTAGGTAGGCTAATAGAATTTGAGTCTGCTGTGATATCTTCTTTCGCAGTTGCTTCGGGATGTTTCCGATGGTGATATAGACTGGATACATGCTCTTGCCACCGAAGAGCGTGATCTGTGTCTTATCGGAGGCGATAATGACGGGGATAATTGTTGCACCTGGACATCGCTGATCTAACTTCTCCTACAGGCAAATCAAATCAGTAGTGGTACATAGCAATGTAATACATTCCCTGGCAGGATCCACAAAAATTATGTGGCTTTAGTGGTGACAGCCTGTCATTGTAATACACTGTAATAACATGGTCTGTCAATGTAATACTTTTACCTGGACTCTGTAATGACACTCTGTAATAACTGTCATACATTTCCTGGACTCTGTAATAACTCTGTCATACATTTCCTGAGCTCTGTGATAACTCTGTAATAATCAGCAGTGATACATATCAATGTAATACAGTAGTAGTAGTGATCTGTGGTCACATGATTGATAAGATCAATGAAATGTGGCCAGGTGATAGTAGCCATATATGGTAATGATGATGTTTGATCAATTTATGCAGAAATGTTCTATTACACTCTGGGATCAAGAATATGTGATTAGATTGTCAGGGAAATGTTTAGAAAGTGCACAAAATGCGAATCTGTTATCAGATCTAGATGTGGCCAGCACAGATCTGTTCCTATCAATTGAACCAGTAAAGGGATTGTTTAGTAAATCTAGGATAGTGTTATATAGTATATAAGACATGCCTGGGTAAATTTTTGGGCTTATCTAACGGTGTCTTTATATTGATCTATAGGAAATGCCTGAAAATGTGGCCAGGCTGATCTGGATAGGATCTAGGGGGGTTATAAATGTTTTTATATATCTATCCTAACTACAATCAATGTATCTACGAGTATCAAAAAGAATTAGGGCAATAGCTTCCTTGGTGGTGAAGATATGACCATGTGCTCCTCCTCCCCTCCCCTTTTCAGAAAAGCGCTTGCCCTGATTTAACCTTTAATACTAAACCTTAGCAGAGTTAGAATAATTTTATTGAGCATATTTACGATGTTTCTGCTTACTAGAAGTGCCTCCCTCATGCTTATCTATGCTTTGATCATGGTAGGTGCCTGGGACTGTGGCCAGCTCTCTAGGAATAGGAATAAGGGTCAGATAGATATAATTAGTACTGGATATATGTCTTACAATGTGTATCTAAATGTTACAAAAGGAATTAAGAGCATCCCTTTACTGTAGGAGTCAGAATAGGCATGTGCTCCTCCTCCCCTTTTTTGGTGCCCAGAAAAGGGATTGGCCTGATTGAACTGTTAATGGTAGCCTTTAGTAAACTTAGGATATTAATATATAGTATATATGACACGTTAAAACGCGTCGAAAACGCGTCTGGGATGTCTGAGTGTACTGCCAAAAAATCGACCAGCCAAAACTGTGGCCAGGCCTCTACAGATAAGAGTAGGGACTGTAAAAACGAGATACTGCCCGGATATAGGTGCTACATAGTGTTTCTCAATGTTCCAAAAAGAATTAAATAGATACCTACCCCAGGGAAGTCACAATGACCATGTTCTCCTCCTCCCCTCCTCCTCCCCTCAAAAGCGCCCTATTCCAAAGCTCCCATTGATGGGGAACACAAAATAATATCAGAATATCATTTACAAATATATATAGTATGTCTGTACAAATTTCTATGCTTCCCCCATTAGTAGTCCCTTCTCCAGGTCATGAACACTGGTATAATACCAGACTCAGTAGTAGTGCAAACCCGGTGGTATGTGCACACTTACTGACACTGCTATAAGCTCACTGACAATTGGCTATGTACATGCACTGTTACCCCTCTGTAGAAGGGACTACTGATGGGGGAAGCATAGAAATTTGTACAGACATACTATATATATTTGTAAATGATATTCTGATATTATTTTGTGTTCCCCATCAATGGGAGCTTTGGAATAGGGCGCTTTTGAGGGGAGGAGGAGGGGAGGAGGAGAACATGGTCATTGTGACTTCCCTGGGGTAGGTATCTATTTAATTCTTTTTGGAACATTGAGAAACACTATGTAGCACCTATATCCGGGCAGTATCTCGTTTTTACAGTCCCTACTCTTATCTGTAGAGGCCTGGCCACAGTTTTGGCTGGTCGATTTTTTGGCAGTACACTCAGACACCCCAGACGCGTTTTCGACGCGTTTTAACGTGTCATATATACTATATATTAATATCCTAAGTTTACTAAAGGCTACCATTAACAGTTCAATCAGGCCAATCCCTTTTCTGGGCACCAAAAAAGGGGAGGAGGAGCACATGCCTATTCTGACTCCTACAGTAAAGGGATGCTCTTAATTCCTTTTGTAACATTTAGATACACATTGTAAGACATATATCCAGTACTAATTATATCTATCTGACCCTTATTCCTATTCCTAGAGAGCTGGCCACAGTCCCAGGCACCTACCATGATCAAAGCATAGATAAGCATGAGGGAGGCACTTCTAGTAAGCAGAAACATCGTAAATATGCTCAATAAAATTATTCTAACTCTGCTAAGGTTTAGTATTAAAGGTTAAATCAGGGCAAGCGCTTTTCTGAAAAGGGGAGGGGAGGAGGAGCACATGGTCATATCTTCACCACCAAGGAAGCTATTGCCCTAATTCTTTTTGATACTCGTAGATACATTGATTGTAGTTAGGATAGATATATAAAAACATTTATAACCCCCCTAGATCCTATCCAGATCAGCCTGGCCACATTTTCAGGCATTTCCTATAGATCAATATAAAGACACCGTTAGATAAGCCCAAAAATTTACCCAGGCATGTCTTATATACTATATAACACTATCCTAGATTTACTAAACAATCCCTTTACTGGTTCAATTGATAGGAACAGATCTGTGCTGGCCACATCTAGATCTGATAACAGATTCGCATTTTGTGCACTTTCTAAACATTTCCCTGACAATCTAATCACATATTCTTGATCCCAGAGTGTAATAGAACATTTCTGCATAAATTGATCAAACATCATCATTACCATATATGGCTACTATCACCTGGCCACATTTCATTGATCTTATCAATCATGTGACCACAGATCACTACTACTACTGTATTACATTGATATGTATCACTGCTGATTATTACAGAGTTATCACAGAGCTCAGGAAATGTATGACAGAGTTATTACAGAGTCCAGGAAATGTATGACAGTTATTACAGAGTGTCATTACAGAGCCCAGGTAAAAGTATTACATTGACAGACCATGTTATTACAGTGTATTACAATGACAGGCTGTCACCACTAAAGCCACATAATTTTTGTGGATCCTGCCAGGGAATGTATTACATTGCTATGTACCACTACTGATCAAATTGGGTACAATGCAGAAAGAGTAAATAGTCGTACCTGAGTTGTCCACCACCATTTGCCTGTGTGCATGTCATGGTAGAGCCGGTTTTCTTGTTGTTCATCGGAGTAGTGGCGCTCAGGTGCGAAGACTAGATAAGGCGCAAAGGCCTTGTCTGTAAATAGTGCACGGATGCATGCAATAACGTCACGGTAATAGACATCGAACGTGGAGCCTTCGAGCTCAATTTCTGCACGCTGGAAACGAGGCCGATAGGAAGGTAGTTGATGGTCAATGATCCGGTTCAACTCTCGCGAGTTCTTGTAAGAGAGGTTGAGCGCATTCTGCACCTATTAGACTATGAGCAACATTTAGATGCATACGAAATAGAGGTACTCACCTCAGGGATGCCTAGCATTTCGGATATAGCAGTCGAACCCTGTCCTCGTAACTTTGCCCACTTCGCAATCCTCCAATCCACCTCCGATGCAAACGGCAAGTAGGGATTGTCTCGACGTATTGCATCAGCTGCATCAGCGACGAGTACTGCGTCATCGACATTGCCCGTGGGAGCACCAGCTCTCGCATCAGGGTAATGCTCAACATATACCCTCTGGCGTAGCGAAGATTCGACTGCCTCTCTTCCGGACGTAACGCCTGGCAACTCTAGGCTCTGAGCCCTAGCGTCGGCAGCTCCTAGCCTTGCTTCTTCATCGTCGACTGGTTGTACTAGGCCAGGAGCTTCGAGCTCATACTCATCCCTGAAATATCGTGCTTAGTATTTTAGGCTAAGAGAAAAGACTATTGTTACTTACTGATCGTGCTCCTCATCGTTCCATCCAGGAAAGTCTTCAGGTTCGTAGTCGTCGCCGAAAAAATCACCACGGAAAGCTTGTGGGTTGTCGTTGTTCAGCTCTTCGACATCGTCACCAAGGTCGACTACGTTTGGCGGCTCTAAAGGCAAAGCGTAGACTTCATCGAAGATGCCGTTTAGTGTTTGTAAAGCCTCCTTGCACCTGAGATTTGTCGTCTGTCGGAGATGGCTCTTGAAACCACTACGGAGAGAAAAATAATTGTTACAGCCAGGACACTGTACTTTCTCCGTTGGTTGCATGCTGAAGAGGACAAATGTATAAGAAATTAGACGGTTTAAATAAGCATTGTAAAGACAGTGGGGGAGAGGAGGTAAGAGTCACTCGAAAGAACAGACACCATCCCAATACGGTGGATGGGCGCTTATTGCTTCCGGCAGACTCCGCGTGCTGCTTACGTGGCCTTTCGACCATTGTTCGACCTCCAAGCTTCAACGTTCGACAAGCAACGTCAACGAGTCCCCACCTACGAACCACATGCTCTATCATCCCGCGATACATCACACCGGTTAGTGGAAAGAAGACTGACAGAAATTCGGATACATCGACAAAGGTGCGTTTAGATTTGTCGTCAAAGCTCGCAACAAACTCAACAAGCAGACCTATGCTGTCAAGAAGACCGGACGACGTCTAGGGCAAGGCGAAGACAAGCTCTTCCACAAGGTGTCGGTACTGGATCAGCTGGACCATCGGGATGTATCAATGTCGTATGCGCTAACAGCGATAGAGTTCCTCTCGCTTAGCACGCCGAACCTCGACGATGACGATGATGAGCCATGTCCCACAACGCAAACGACACCGCCCCTGGTCCTACTTCTTCCATCGTCCAACCACTCCAGGATGTATCTCTCTCGTTGCTCACAAGGTACGTCTTCGCCACCCAGATCATCAGCAGCTACATCATCTACAACCTTAACTTCGCAGGATCCTCTTTCTGTCAATACTACGCATCGCTCGCACCTGCCATGCAGTGCGCCTTGCCGTGCGTGACTACTTTTCCTGGATGTCTGACGTCGACGAACGCCTCTCTCAGTTCTTCAACGATCCTCTCGCCTTCTGGTCCCTCCAAGCGTTGTCGCGCAGTAAAACTGTCGAACACTAGGTCATAAATAAAGTGCGTACCAAATAAAGAGGAGGTCAGTATGAGGTGACATAAGCAGCATGACATAACTCAGACTCTGCTTACTCATGCATGATCTATATTTAGATCTTCTGACTAACGGTTGTCAAGGAAAGGCTCTGGATTACCAACACAAGTGTTTCAGCTGAAGTACCGCTTACTAAGAGGTGACCTTTTCAATTGAAAGCTGTGCAAAGAGCTTAGTAACTGGTAGTCAGTCAGAGCAATTGCTTATAAACCACTGTGAGCAATTACCAATCTGAACAAGAATGCTGTGCAAAGCACTGCCCCAAGAGACATTTCCGTAGTTACCAATCATGTAATCAAGTGAGTAAGAAAGCAACAGGCAAGACCTCAGGAAAGGTATAAAAGGGCAGACTGAAACTGGGAAATAAACCAACAATCACCCCACAGATATTACCCAGTGTCAAAGACCTCAGCCCCAAGTCATTCAACTGTTAGAAATACAGTTGAATAAGACAGACCCACCTGAGTGAATTAAAGACCTGAGCACGTGTCAACTGAGGACGTGTAAACTCTGGTATTGACTTATTTAGAGCCACTAAGCCTGGGAAGGACTTAGGGTCTACCTGAAGTAGCCAGTTGCGTCGTTGAGCCTGCTAGCCCACCTTATTCACCATTTCGGACTCTGTAAAGTGTTTCATAAGCATACGGAATCGGCTCAGAAGAGTGGGATTCGTGCTTCATTGTATAAAGTTTATTTGAGAATCAACCAAACCCCTAAGGTAGTACGCTTCATTGCCGAACCCACCTCGGAAGTCAGTAAGCCAAGAGCGCCGAACCTCTTCCACACACCTCAGAAGTCAGTAAGCCAGGAGCGCCGAACCTCTTCTACATCAGTCCACGTTTCAGGACCCTTCTATTGTTTCTACTGTTTTGTGTGTTCCCGTTTCCGTTTCTGTGATTCAAGATTTGTGTGACTCGGTTTCTTTTCTCTTCGTTTTAGTTTCCAGACTTAGCTTGTTTATTTTTCCTATTTTTATTCTTTTCCTTTCTCTTCCCTTTTACCTTTCTCTTTTCTTTTTCTTTATCTCCTTTTCTTTATCTCTTTTCTCTCTACTCATTGTGTCACGTGAAAGGTAGCGCTTTAAATATTTCCAACGAACACTGAGATAGCTTGACGAACGACAAGTCCAGTGAACCTCAGAACTATCTATTGAAGCACCCACCCTCCACATCTTACTAACCAACTTTTCAAGAGTATAGGAGATCGTTCCCGTACTCTTATTTCAGTCTTTGATAGCTAGTTAAGCGACAGCGTGCACAAGCTCACTCATCTTCAGCTCCTCCACTCTCCGATTCCTCAATCGAACGGTATACGAGAACTCTAATTTGGATTTGTACGCTGCTTCGATAACATTATGAGGATCGTATGATGCAAATCAAGTATGACGATATGGACTTGTCGTCGTCGTCGTCGTCTGTGGGCGGATAACCATTTAGGTGAGACACATTCAATCAAAAGTAACTTGTTTACATAGGAATGGATGTTGATGCTTAATTGGAACAATGCGCAGAGTCCGTTGAACGGGCATGTCTTTTCAAGTATACATTTTACGACAGGAGGGCCGAGCAACTTGGATAGTGAGAGCGATTTGACGAGGATTGGTAAGCATCGAGATACCTATTGACCTACAATACCTTGCCTAAACTGCTTTACAGCCTTCTTCGAGTTCTGCGAAGGTCGGAGCCTTACGCTATAATCCTAGCCAAGACACAGGGGACTGCCGAGACTCGTTTTTAACCTTAGTTGTACTATCCCTCATGCGTCTCTGCTTGTAAGCATTGCATAAATTCATCTGCGCGTATCTTTCTGACAGATAAATGTGTACGACTGAATATTAGGATACCGAGAGTGTCGGCATTATTGCCTCACTGTGATCTTGTCTCATGTGGAACACCGTCTCAAGAACAGGTTCGGGACTACAAAGCAGCCTGCTCTGTTCGTACGGATTACCCCCCACCTAGGCAACGGTCTAGTGTCCTGTGTATCTGGACATTATGAGCCGTACTACCGTAAGTACCTTGATTCTATAAACGCGCAAAGCAAAAAAAAATTCAGTTTTGTTAGAAATGGTAAAATCATACTTCCCTATGGATAATCTGTACGTTGCTGCACGGCCTTTGGAACGAATCAGGCCTGACCCATGTATTTGACATATCATAAGTCGGTTTCACTGCAGGTAGCCGGATTGGAAAGTGCACTTTCTGGTCATCTCAAATGTGCTTAGTGAGTGTTTCAGTCCCCTTTTTACTCATCGCCGCTACTAGCTGACGTGTTCCGCACCGTTGTTTCGGTGCCCTTGTTGCTATGCCTCAGCGACAGCATGTTCACAGAGACGGGACAACTTTTACAACAAAGTTTCAGACGTTGAGTCAGCATTCTCGTGAGTATTTAAGTCCAATGGCAGCAATACGTTGTAACCAACCACCGCTCTACCTCTAGACAAACTACTCATCCATGTCTCAACGTCTCTCGACCGGCATCGTCATTCGCGACTCCTACGCTCGCACTCCAACCAGTGCAGGAACCGCACCCACGGCGGCTCAAAAGGCGGCGGCCACACGTAAGGCTAACCGAGAGGCTGCACGTCGTGCCGATGAGGCTATTGCTGTTGAAAGCCTCAATCGATGTAAGCATGTACTCTGCTCTTTGCCTAGATGCTCAATGACTTACCGACCTTGCAGGCCCTCGTGCAGCCATGAGTAAAGCAAAAGAGAATAAAGGTGATATTGCACCTAGCTTTACATCCGCTATATCTAACTATTTTATAAGTGTGGCTTGATAAGAATGGGAAGAAACGTAGCCGAGCAAAGAGCAACGTTGCTGAGGGTGGCTCAGGAACTCGTCTGGTGTCCATTAAACGAGCGAAAAGTAAGTTCTCACGGTATCGTCGCATACGCATGATACTCACGCTTCCGCTTCTAGCATCTGCTCAACGTCCAGTTCAGTACGATGATGTTCAGGATGATTGTCCGTCCGGGCCAGTTACCTCCGCTCATACGTCTGGAAAGAGAAACACTGCGGTACGCAAAGTCAAGCAGCTCGGCCATGCATCTTCACGCAAGAGCACTGCGGCAACACATGGTGACGAGAGTATTGACGACGAAATGTTGGATATTGTTAAGGAGAAGGATCCCGCAAGTAGTGAGGACAATGAGAGTCATTACGAGACTAACGGCGATGATGATGGGCAGGCTGCTGACGTCTCAGAGTCTGGCAGTGACTTTAGTATGCTCGAGAAAGATGAGTTCGCACCTGATGTTCCAGCGGAGGTAAGCCATTGTGTTTTGCTTTATATATATCTTTCCCCTAATTGATGCACATCTAGGAACCGAGGTGGACCAACGTTGGGGAAGCCGGTAATGAAAGCGCCAAAGATCAGCAAAGTGGAAGTGAAGGTATCGAGGACAACGATCGGGAGACTTTCTCCGACAGTGACCAGGAGCTTGGATATGCGCGCACTCACGGACTGTCGAAGTTGTTGAAGGTACGTAGTTGTAACTAGGCTACTATGTATTCTGATGGGTTTACAGCAGCGCCGTTCTGGTGTCCATGGACTGTTCAACACAGACAAGGGTGTTACCAATGTGCGTCCAAAAGACCGCACAAAGGTATGCTTATTTAGTGCAGGACTTGTATGACTTATGCTTACGTGTGACGATCGTAGATAACCCAGAGAGAAAGAAAATTACAAGCAGAGGTGACCTTCAATTACTACCGTAAAGTATCATATTGACCCAACATGTAATATAGCAACCGGTGTGGGCAAGTTCAGAGAACATCGAGGCACGCTCGGCAAACACCATCCGTGATCCTACCACCAATGCTCGTCACACACAAGTATCTGTCTCCCCAGGACCTGTTCACTCGCCAACCCATGTGTTAGCGCGTGAGCCAAAAAGCGAGCCATCTGTCGAAACCTGGCCGAAGTCGACCGTGATTCATGTTACCGTGCATGGCAATCTTGGACTGAATCAGTCGAGTCTTGAGGTTCGAGATGTATTCCATCGCGCAGAAGAACTGATGAAGCTCTCTATCATCAAGGAGAATGCCTATATGGACGTAGATACCCGCAGCAAGCTCACCTTTTTGAAGGACACCTTAATCATGGCCACTTTGGATAGGGGTTGCCATGAGGTTGAGGGTCGCATCCGCGAGGATAAGGAGTATGCACGTACTCTTATTGAAGCGGTATGTTACTACTTTTATTTACATTGAATCCAGTTCTCATTTTCTCCCTTTTCCGAGTCATAGCTGTCTACTCGCTATAGCCAGTTTCGTGGAAAGTTCAAAGCCGCCGCCGCTAGCAAAATTGCCGCTCACTTCAAGATTGGTGCCTCCGCCACACCCGAAAACGCAAGACGTGTCAGTGAACTCTTGGACAAAAAACGCTACATCTATCCCACAGGTATTTCGGTATGTATCTAGTACTTTTGCATCAATTCCAATGCTCTTAATTGTCAACGCCAGGTAAATATGGCTAGAAGCAAGCCGTACGAGCATGACATCATTGCAGATGTGATCAGCGATGTCTTGATTACTCGGCGACGAAGTTTTGTATTTGACCACTTGGATGACTTCCGCGTCACTTGGCAAGGTGACCGCTTGCTCGAGATCCCGAAGGCTGTCGTCGCTCTGGCAGCCACTGCGGTCAGTATCATTGACACTTAAAGCATATCTCTTATTAATAGTGATGCTTGCAGGTTCATGCTGCTCTGCTTGACTATCGCGCAGCAGGTTTGCAGCCTACTGAGTTTATTTCCGACCAGTTCTACGGTGTGTACGAAACGCACATGAGTGTTCTTAAAGGGATTGAGGAGCAACGTCCGGGAGCATACCATCGCCTCATGGGGAAGCTCTATTGTGATGTGACGTACGTTGCTCTTCTCTTATCCTTGTGCACCGCTGACACCAATAGTTATCCCTCTAGCGGCTCAAGTGGAGTTGTGACCGTACAGGCTGACATTGATGAGGTCCTTGGTGATCTGGACTTTGACAACCTCGAAGATTAGCCATATTATATCTTTTTATTCCGCACTAGATTGTTATTTTGAACTTCTGTTTACACTGCCGCCCTCTGCTCATGATTTGTGGTTATACCAGTAGTGATATTGAAATAATTCATTTTGTGATTATTTGTGCAAGCTATCCTAATTGGTGTGATGTAAATACTTACAAGTACTATTTACCTCCTGTGAGCAGTAATTATCCATTAATTAAAGTGGACACCTTCAGCATCTAGAGGTAATTAGTACTCTTGTTGTTCATTGCCTATTCGAAGTAAATAATGATCATTAATACTATAAAGTACTTTGTAAGCTCTATTTAGACCAGAAGGTTTTCCCTGCTGTTACCTTCAACATAGTCCATCACAACCATCCTTTGGCCACCATACAATCGCGAGCTAACATAGCGCAGCTGAGGGGCAAAACTCTCGCCATCAATTTCTTGAGCGGCCAGAAGATGAGCTTCTTCGTTGTACTGAAGCGCAAATTTGACGACTTGAAACCAGTCCCCAGTCTTCACCTTGTAGACATACTTCTCAGGAAAGGATCTGCCAAGCTTGCTTTCATACAAGAATGTGAATGTTTGCCTGTTGACAGTATAGCTGTGAATGCCAGGAAAGCCGCACACATCCAGAGCAGTCTTGGGGAGCTCCGTATAATATTTTCCCAAGGTCGCCAATGTATTTCGCAAGGAGAAGAAAAATTGCTCGATTTGAGACTGTTCACCATTGCTTCGAATGATTGTTCTGCAATCTGCAAAACTTGAAGCTTTCAAGTTTCAAAAATCATTCTGTTTTTGAAATGCTGAGTGCTGGAGTTCAAACCAACCACCATGCCACCCGAGTCTTTGAAAGCCCACTACTTTGTGTTATACACAGAACTCACCCAAGGATGTGTTAATATTGGTCATGACATCCTTGTTTCTACTGAATGTTTGCCCGTTGACAGTATAGCTGTGAATGCCAGGAAAGCTGCACACATCCAGAGCAGTCTTGGGGAGCTCCGTATAATATTTTCCCAAGGTTGCCAATGTATTTCGCAAGGAGAAGAAAAATTGCTCGATTTGAGACTGTTTGCCATTGCTTCCCAATGGTCCCACCCCTATCCAGAACCAGTTTTTACAGTCTGGTCAGTCTGGTTCTGGACGGGGGTGGGACTGTTGGGAAGCGATGGCGAACAGTCTCAAATCGAGCAGTTTTTCTTCTCCTTGTGAAATACATTGGCAACCTTGGGAAAATATTATATGGAGCTCCCCAAGACTGCTCCGGATGTGTGCAGCTTTCCTGGCATTCACAGCTATACTGTCAACAGGCAAACATTCAGTAGAAACAAGGGTGTCATGACCAATATTAACACATCCTTGGGTGAGTTCTGTGTATAACACAAAGTAGTGGGCTTTCAAAGACTCGGGCGGCATGGTGGTTGGTTTGAACTCCAGCACTCAGCATTTCAAAAACAGAATGATTTTTGAAGCTTGAAAGCTTCAAGTTTTGCAGATTGCAGAACAATCATTCCCGCCCCTCCCCAACAAGAATCAGCTAATGTATGGGGAATTTCCATCACAGCAACCAAGGTGTCAGGACGATGCGACATCAGAAAATGGACATAACCTCTTGAGCATAACCTCATCATGCGCCTTCTTCATAGCGCTACCAGGGCCGACACCATCCGGCCATGACGGGTCAAGGTCAAGGTCGGATGGGTACCTCACCTCGCCTTCCTTTCCACAGAAGTCAAAGTCAACGAGCAGGACTCGTCCCGTTGCATTGGACACAAGTATGTTCGATGGTGTGATATCACCAAAGACGAGTCCCCGTGCATGTAAGCGGCCAACGGCCTGCTGCAGCTGGTGGTATTGTTGCTCTGAGAGTCCATCAGCGATTTCCAATGCAGTGCGCCCTTCGACGTAGTCCATCACGACCATCTTCCGCCCGCCGTACAAACGCGAGCTGACGTAGTGCAGCCGTGGTGCGAAGCTCTCCGCTGCTCCTTCGGTGGCGGCTAGTAGGGTATGGGCTTGTGCATTGTATCTAGCTGCGAACTTTACGACTCGGAACTCCTGAGAGTTGTCCTGCGAGTTCAGCCTCACTTTGTAGACGAGCTTCGTGCCGTGAGTGCTTCCATCATCACTGATACCAAGCTGCTCCATGTACAAGAACGAGACGCGTCGGTCGCCGACAGTGTACTCGCATATTGCGGGGAAACCGCAAACAGGTGGTACAGCAACGGTGTCTTCGGCGGATAACTGTGCGTAATACTCCTGGATCGTCTTCACAGCCTTTCTCAAGGAGGAAAAAAGCCGTTCAAGACCAGCCGTGTCACTGGCGTTGCCTTCAGGTCTTGCGCCCGTCCAGTTGTAGTTGGTGAGCAGCTGGATATTTGGTTTATCGAGGTAGACGCCTCCCGCGACGCACAGCCAAGGGCCGGCAATAGCGACGAGGAGGGTGGGACAGTATGTGATTTGTCGGAGGAAGTCATCTGTCCGCAAGAGAGAAGGCCATCAGAGTCGAAACAGATTGAGAAGATATAGGACGACGTATACGCACTGCTCTCGCTCGACCAGAATTTTTGGTATGCGGCGCTGGCCAGCGACAAAGCAGTCTCTTCTCCCACCGAAAACTCGTTTATCACTGCGAGGATGAGCGCAGGGACATGTCGCGGGCTGTGATCGGTACAAGCGTGTACAACAGCATCGCTCACTACTACGTCGTTCGTATTCAGCATTCCGAGAGGGGTCCCCAGTAGGTCTTGAAGACACAGGTGTATACCGCTCATCCTATCGTGACTAGTTTCGTAGTAGGCAGAAGACAGCCCGACGTACTCCGACACGGGAAGGCAATAGTATGCGGGAATTACCAGGGAGTCACCATTCATGTGCTTCGGGTCCATCCCAATGTGGTTGAATACATCGTGAAAGAGACCAATTGGTGGGTCACCCGGACGATTATAATTTCGTCTAGTTTTAGACGAAGAAAACGGGGTGCGCCGCAATGCTTGGACGTTGGCATTTTGGCCTGGAAACCGATGCGAGCAAACGCAAGAGAGTGTCATAATGGGTATTATTACCGGCAATGAATGACATACGTTCTTGATATCTTGCTACGTTTAGAGGAATAAAAACCTCGGGCACACGACTGTGCAGTTGATTGGCTACAAAATCTGCCGTCAGCATAGGGGTGTAACATTGACAGGTTATCGTAAGGTCTGCATGGAAATGTGCACTTACTATTGACCGCTACGACGCAGAGGTCATGTAGAGTGTCTGCAAAGCACGCCGCGACAGTGTCAAGGGGCGGAAGTGGCGAAGCGTGACTACTACCGAGATAGTTAAAAACTGCTTGTTGTAAAGCCTCGCCAGTGAGACTGTTGAATAATTTCCCCGGGACCTAGAGAAGTGTTGGATGAGCTGGCCGGCATTGAAATACTGAGGCCTGAGGCTCAAGGTACCAGAACTCACCTTGTAGAGGTTGAAGCTACCCGGCCAGTGATGCGCGTCATCAAAGATGACTTTGGCTAACTGTACCACTGTCCAATCCAGGGATATGTTCACAATTCTAGGCAATGTAAGCCCCGCGGCATAATAGACGACATTACAAGTCCCAGCAGATGGTGAGGAGGACATGGCACAAATACAGGAGGTGCGTGGAGGGATGGGCAACTGGTCGCACCTATTTATTAGGAGTCTGGTCACGTGACTTGGTGGCCCCTGTCCCCCTGGCCACCACAGGCGTCGTGCTCCGGATAACATTGTCCGTACGGTATTGTAAATTCGTCGTTGTTCCTTACTTCTATCCTTTACTACTAGTTTCCCTCTTCCCTTTCCATTCGTTCCGCTGACCTTGTTCCTTTCCATCTTGACTTTCCGCTGTCGGCACACAAGTTCTACACCACCACCAACACACTCAAGCAGTCTGAGCGTCGGCCTCCTTGAGAGCGTCCACATATCGCCTTTCAGCCTCCTTGAAGTTGATGACGTTCCATATGGCATTGAGGTACTAGTTGAAGTTTCCAACGTCAGTGTTGGCACTACAGATAAAAACGACGAAAACACGGCAACTGAATACTCACATCAGGCTTGACGTTCTTGTACTGCAAATAGAATGCGTGTTCCCATATGTCGATCCCGATGATGGGGATGTGAGCTATTTGTTGAGTTGGTCGAGTCAAGGGAAGACAGGGAAAGATATTTGTCAGTAAGAGCTCGAGTTGTGGATCGTGAAAAGGCAAAGATGGATGAATTGACACAGGGATGGTGAGAATATCTTTGAAACTCGACGTTCAAGAGTGAACTGCGCTCGTATAAAAAGAGTTCTGGTTTCAACGCTCCAAGGTGACAATGTGCGATGCCAGCGACCTGCGCTGGGGTGTTTTCCCGCATTCCTCCATTCCACTCTTGACCGCAAAACTCACAAACACAAACCAAATAGAATAACTTGATTACTCACACAACAATGGGTCCTGGTTCGCACAAGTCACGATTTCCAACCGCTTTGTCTCTGGGTTGAGACCCAACCATCCCCAGCCCGAACCTTGGATAGCAGCGGTGGCAGCATTAAGTTTCTTCTTAAGGACTGGAGCATATTGTGAGTAGAAACCAGGCTGATAAGCAGATACTACGACGTACCCTCTAGGCCGCCGAACTCCTTCTCCACGGCAGTCTTGAACGGCCCGTCGACGAGTTTGCCTCCATCGCCGGATGCAGGGGCGAGGTTCTTCCAGAAGAGGGAGTGGTTAATGTGGCCTGTATATGAGGACGGTTTTTAGAATGATGATTGGAAGAATACAGCACTGGGGCGAAACACGCTGCGCCTTCGTCATCGCGGAAAGTGCAGTCGCTCGCTTATGCATGTGTGTCTGCTTAAAGCACGCATACGTTCCGCCCACTCAAAACTTGAAACACTCACCACCTCCGTTAAACTTCAACGCGGCCTGGAGCTTGATCCTCTGCTTCGGGCTGTCTGTCTTTGCATATGCCTCTTCCGCAGTGTTAAGACCGTTGACGTAAGTCTGGTGGTGCTTGGTGTGGTGGAGGGTCATGATCTCTCCAGAAATGTAGGGCTCGAGAGCATCATAGGGATAGTCAAGCTTGGGAAGAGTATGCACGCTCGCGGCGGAGGCTCTGAGAGCGAAAGACCTGGCGGAGAACGCGAGAGGGGATGCGCGACGTGCAAAAGAGAGCATGTTGTCTAACTGGTGAGAAAAGCGTATTAATGGTCTGTTCTGCTTCTGTTAACTCTTTGCTTACTGTGATGGACGGTGAGGAAGAGGTAAAAGACAGGGGAGCCTGGTTATAATATGTCTTGCTCGCCGCGTTGCGTAATGTCACGAATGCTCTCCTCAATTAGACGCACAAACCAGCCAATGGAGTAGTCTCGGGTTTACTCGGGCTCTCCTGCTGCAGCCAATCAACGGTCAAGGAGGAGGGTGATGTCATGTCAGGTGATCAGGCATGACGTGCACGGATGTTGATCCTAACAGTCCCGACGGCCTCCTTCCTCGTATAGTAATCAAGAACGTGAGTGCTTCTCAATATTTCCTCTAAACGTTGTGTTTGTGTATTTGACTCAAATAGACAGTGTCAACTGAAATCGATTCGTGTCAAACACAGATGCTAGGAAAGCGAGGAAAAATAGCCGAGGTCCTCTCTAAACTCAGCCTGCCTCTCCTCCATGGTACGGCTCACGCATTACAGTAACACCTCGACAGTGTTTTCGAACGCCACGAGGCTCATTTGGCGACACTTTCTGACAATCAGTGAGCCAAACATTGGGTTTGTAGCGCCACAACAACCGTACTGACTATATTGAAATCCAGAACTTCAAGCCGAAAGCTGGGTTGTCAGTATACCGCTCATTTGTCACCCAAAGTTCGTCTCCGAATGAGTATCACTGGACTAGGCAGGGTCACTAATAGACGATGCGTATAACACAGATGTGCAAGTCAAGCTCCCAGTCTGGCAACAGCGTTGAATGTGTTTCGGGCTTCGTCCTGGGCCACGCGCTCGATAGCTAAGACGCGAGCGCAAAGGATCCCAGAGGTCACCTTCCGTTGGTAACTCTGAAACAAGGACGCTCATCTCAGAACGTGGACCACTTGTGCCTCATTACCACACCTTTTTCCAGACCTCTCACCTGGATTGTCGCGTCGTGTCCGCGAACCCCGTGTCATTGACAGCGCGCGGTCCATGCGACCGACTAAAGAGAGAGTGCGCGCACTTTGAACTGGGGACACGCTACAAATACGTCCCACGTTCATTGCATCGCTTTTTATTCTTTTTCGCCAGTACCACCTCTATCGTTGTCATGTCTCCCACCTCTCCTTCCTCGTCCGAAGTTGCGGTCAACAAGGACAAGAGCAATGTCGACGAAGTCGTATCCGCCGTCCTCATAGAAGGTCCGCGGACGAGGCCTAAACGAGGATTAGACTTCTGGCTCATATTCCTGGCTATCTGTGTGTCTCTGTTCATGTCGGCTCTCGAAGTGGTAAGCATCTCTCATATTGATAGACCTTGTGGAGTGCAGCAGGCTTATAAAATCTCGGTATGACAGACTGGCTTGTCTACCGCTCTACCTACGATTGTCGAGGACTTGAAGGGCGAGAACTTTATCTGGGTAGGTTCCGCCTACCCGCTCGCTGCAACAGCGCTACTTCCGGCAAGTGGTGGCATGGCACAAGTAATGAGAACATTTTAAGACCGTGTTGCACGATGCTGACTATTCTTGACACAACGTGTAGGTATTCGGGCGTCGCATTACTATGCTTATTGCATTGGGTCTGTTTGCCCTTGGGAGCGCCCTCTGTGGTTCTGCACAAAACATGTCATGGTTAATCGCAGCGCGAAGTAAGTACTGCGCAAAATCTTGACTATACATTTATTGAAACCGTGTCCCGCGTCCCACCCCCCTCGCTAGCTATCCAGGGAGCTGGTGGAGGAGCGCTTCAATCGTTAGCAAGTATTATAGTCGCAGACCTGGTTCCCTTGCGAGAGCGCGGCATTTACACCTCCTTTATTGCATTGTAAGTGTTTCAGCGTTGCGTTGGCAAGGGCTTCTTTATCAAGGTTGATGCAGGACTTGGGCGTTCGCCGCCGCGATAGGGCCTTTGATCGGAGGCAGTCTGGCGGTCAAAGGCCAATGGAGGTGGTTCTTTTGTATGCCGGTTTTCCCCTTTTCTGCGAAGACATACTTGTATCTAACATGCCCGCGATCGCCGTTAGATCTTAATTTACCTATCACTGGCCTCGCGGCTTTATTGGTTCTCGCTTTTCTCAGGCTGAAGACGCCTCCTGGCTCGCTCAAGGAGAAGCTAGGTCGTATGGATTGGATGTGCGCATGTACTCAGGATTATGCTGTATGCTGCTAACCCCTTGGTCTACAGTGGCAATTTTATCTTCATCGGAAGCGCAACCTCGATCGCCATCGCTCTCACTTGGGCTGGTCTCACTCACCCATGGAAATCAGCCGCTACTCTTGTTCCTTTGATAGTCGGTTTCATCGGTCTTGCCGGGTTTCTGGTCTACGAAGAACAATGGGCGGCTCATCCAATTGTATGTTATGCGGAATACTCTGGCTATAACGTGGCTCAACGACCATATGTTAGGTCCCGTTCAAGCTTCTCGCCAATCGCACTTCACTCAGCGGGTGAGTGTCTATCAAGCACTGATACGAGATATCATTTGGCTCATTCATCTGCGTAGCCATCTCCAGTCGTTCATTACCCCCATATTGGTGATTTCTGTGACATGTACGTATTCCCCTATGGCTCTGATCTGCTCCCATACTCATGGCTATCTTGATCAGACTATCTGCCCGCGTACTACCAAGCAGTCAAAGGAGACTCCGCTATCCATGCCGGTGTGAACTGTCTTGCCATGGCTCTCATGCTTGGGCCTTCTATGATCTTCACCGGTGCCAGTGTAACCATCACCAAGAGTTACCGCATCCAACTCTGGATCGGATGGTGGATCTTGATCATCGTTATGGGAGCATTCACGACTATTCACTATGGCACAGTGAAAGCACGCGCGATCGGTCTCTCCACCCTCGTGAATATCGGCGGTGGCATGCTCTACTCTGCACAGTACTTTCCCGTCCTCGCACCAATGCCAGTCTCGGAAAGCGCACACGCCATCGCGCTCTACTCCTTCTTTCGTACCTTTGCGTCCGTATGGGCTATCACTATCGGTGGTACAGTCCTCCAAAACGAACTCGTCAGACGTCTCCCCGTGGAATTCACGTCTCGGTTCCCGAACGGAGTGGCCCTCGCGTACGGCTCGATTCCTGTCATCGCGACTCTCGACGAACCCCTGCGAAGTGAAGTCCGCCAGGCATTCGTGGAGAGTATAAGGGTGATTTGGCAGGTGATGATTGGGATTGCTGGGTTGGGATTGTTGTGCTCGTTGCCGATGAAGGCGCACCCTCTGCATACTCAGGTCGACGAGAGTTGGGGTATGGAGGGCGGTCAAGGTAACAAAGATGTCCAAACATCGCTGGCTAACGGGGATGTGGAAGGAGCGGAGAAGACGATGTCTGAGAGTGAACGTGAGGTGCCTACGTTGTCGCGGCTTAACTGAGTTATGGCCAGACCTAAATGTTTTGATGCTGAGGCATACCGTTTCAAGGTTGACCCTATTAAGCCACTGTCATTTTGTTGTTGCCGTTGCAGGTGGTTTCGTACAACGAAGGCTGCATTATATTACCTTTTATCTATTAGTTTACAGTTGTTAGGAGAAGTGGAGGAAAGATGCCATAGCGTGCTTACCTCCGGTCGAAGATCCTACCTGCGTGAACTCAAATGAGAGTTATGAACCCGCTGGTTCAGCATGTTGTAGCATGTTACACGCTCCTTGACAAACAAATATTTGTGTACGTACAAGCCACACGGTTAGATTCATGTTTATGGTTCACGGTCAGATTATCTGTCGTCAACGAGTTCAACGGGTCTGTACTAGTGACGCTTGCACGAGTATGTATGAACGCCACTGTAGGCACAAGTATTCCTTCTATCCGCCTAGCGCGCACTCGCTTAGTCCCATAAAACTCTACGCACGATCTGCTAATACCGCAGATATAGGCAAAACGGCGTTATGTCTCTAAACTAGAACACGATCTTTACAATTAAGCGCAAGGTCAAATTGAACGAACAGACGCAGTAAACGTACGTCGCTCTTAACCTGTGAATGTTCTCTTCGAGGCGAGACTCTAGAGCCATGCGGATGACATCCTTGCTGGTTAGACCATTCGCATGACGGGTTACGTGGAAAAGACGGTAAAAGCCACCTCCTCAAACGCAGCCTATATCACCCACCTAGGCGAGTTCGAAGAGTCAGAGCCATATAGCATTCTCCTTAGAGGAGAGCTTGGCTACGTGGATCTCTGCAACGGAGGCTTTGCAAGAGGGCGTCGTGCAGGATTGGGTTGTTGAGTGAATATCGGGTCTTGTAAAAGGCGTCTGCAGAAGGAGCTAAGGAGAGGTGCAAAGGTAGGGGGTGCGGAGGAGTTTCCTAACATGAGATATATGATGTGCTTCAAGGCCAGTTCGACGTACATGGATGTTGATAGACCGCCCACACTCTATAGGTTGACCAGAGTTGAGACAAAGCAACATGATGTGCACCCTGCACAACTCACCTTTGCGGCTAGCTGCAAACAACTCGTCTGAGATGCCAGTGTTGTCAATGGGGATTAAGTTTTCCACACCTACCCCTTTCCAACGAGTTTCTGGTCTGACGGGCCCTTAAAAAAACCGCGCACGTCCGCCAAAGGCCAGCCACACGAGTCTGAGAAAAGCACCGGAGGGTCTTGATGCGACTGGCGGTCTTGGAAAATGAAGAGAGCCCGTCGAGAAGATGACTATCCCTCCCCTATGGGGTGGGGTCTTGGGGGCGTGGCCAGCGATTATCCATATATCTCTTTATACGATGTCTGATGCGGAGGCGTAATTAGCAGAGAATGGCCGGTCCGTCGAGTTTTAGAATTGTATGTCGCGTTAGAGGATGGGCGCTCTGTTGGCAATGTCGTCCCTTGGTGTCTTGGAACTTGGAAGCACAGGTGAGGGCAGAGAGAGACAGGGATTCAAGGAGAAAATAAAGCGGTGAGTATAGTTGTTGCCTGGCCTGTGCTTACAGCGTCAACCCCATCCGTCTCTTCTCTGCTGACTTCACGGGCACACATTGATCAGTCACGAACTCTTCCCCGGCGACGCTGTTGAGGTCGACATGTAATAGTTAGTCACGATACTCTCACGAAATACGAGGAGGACTCACGCAGGACATGTATACTTGGAGTGACTGAAAGAGGTGTGGAGGTGCGCAGGGCAGATATGCGCTTCGATCGAGTTTGACTTTGGTCATTCGTTAGCGCGTTTGTGTCACAAATCCGGGGTAATAATGCGGAAGTTCTTACTGGATCGTCCACACACGCAAATTGAAACCGGGGTCTTGTTGGACGTTGGACGGCCGAACTGTCGAGCATCGTCCGCGGTATGTGCGTCGACCCGGATCCGACGGCAAACCCTTCGGGCGAAGATTATGGGCTCTGAGAGCACAAAACGACTGGTAAAACGAAGGGAAATCAGCCGCTAGCGTGTGGAGGGTGTCTGCAGACCTGACCTGCAGACCTGCTGGCATTCAAATTCGCGTTTGAATTTGACTAGCGAGGCGGGCGGGGCAAGAGCGGGGGATTCGGCCAGACCGGTGCCTGTGGGATGGGCGCTCAGGTGTAAAGCTCGGCTTGTGATTGGCTTCGGCCCACCGGGTCCGACTATCACGTGTGCTTAAATTCGCCACTTTGCTCCGGACGTTGCCGTAGCGTCTTGATCCTCAACTACATTTTCCTCGTCGTTCTTGTCGTCCTCGACGACTTTCGCGACGATGTTCAACCTTGCAGGAAGGACAACAACCGCCTGGAGGGGCCTCCAGCGGATGGCCGCCGGTATGGCCACCGTTGCTGAGCCTATCGGCAACACAAAGGTCCCTATGTCGTTGCTGGAGCCAAAAGCCTACATCAACTACCAGCGTATCGAGGATAACCTCGCTATCATTCGCAAGAGGTGGGTCGGGCTAAGCCAACTCGATGCGCCACGCGTTCTGAATCCATTTTCTTCAGGCTGGGGCGCCCCCTCACTCTCTCCGAGAAGATTCTGTACGGTCATCTCGACGATGCCGTCAACCAGGACATTGAGCGCGGAACGAGCTACTTGAAGCTCCGTCCGGACGTGCGTTGTATTCGCGTTTATAACATGCACTTCGCTCGCTCACAGAAGTTATGTTTCTACAGCGTGTTGCTTGCCAGGATGCCACCGCTCAGGCAAGTTTGGTCTAATCTTATCGTGCGCTTAACTTGCTGACGTCACAAATTCGTTTCAGATGGCTATCATGCAATTCATGTCGGCTGGTATGGACACTGCTGCCGTCCCCACCACCGTTCACTGTGACCATCTTATCGAGGCGCAAGTTGGTGGTGTCAAGGATTTGGAGCGGGCAAAGCAGATTAACAAGGAAGTGTACGATTTCCTTGCTACCGCCACTGCCAAGGTTCGTGTAAAATCGGAGATAAGGTTGGTGCAAGATACTTACAAACCCCGCAGTACGGTCTCGGCTTCTGGAAACCCGGCTCTGGTATCATTCACCAGATTATTCTCGAAAACTATGCCTTCCCCGGTGGTTTGATGATTGGTACTGACTCGCACACCCCTAATGCTGGTGGTCTCGGTATGATTGCTTGCGGTGTTGGTGGTGCCGATGCGGTCGATGTCATGGCTGGTCTTCCCTGGGAATTGAAGTGCCCGAAGGTCATTGGTGTTAACCTTACTGGTCAACTCAGCGGATGGACTGCCCCTAAGGGTATGACACTTCCCCTTTGATACGCGCGCTTGGCTCAATTTCGATTTGCACAGATGTTATTCTCAAGGTTGCTGGTATTTTGACTGTCAAGGGTGGAACTGGTGCTATTGTCGAGTACAAGGGTGCTGGTGTTGACTCGCTCTCCGCTACTGGCATGGCTACTATTTGCAACATGGGTGCTGAAATCGGTGCTACGACCTCGCTCTTCCCCTTCAACCACCGTATGGCCGATTATCTCGAGGCGACCAAGCGTGGCGATATCGCTGCGTACGCCAGGCGCTTCTCGCACAACTTGAAGGCTGATGAGGGTGCCCCTTACGACCAGGTCATTGATATTGTGCGTCATTTTCACTCTTCCATACTTGTCATGCGTGGCCGACGATTGTCGTAGAACTTGTCTGAGCTTGAGCCCCACATCAACGGTCCTTTCACTCCCGATTTGGCTACTCCCATCTCCAAGTTCGCTGAGGCTGTCAAGAAGAACAACTGGCCCTCTGAGCTCAAGGTTGCTTTGATCGGTTCCTGCACCAACTCTTCGTATGAGGACATGTCCCGCGCTGCTTCTATCGCTCGTGAGGCTACTGAGCACGGTTTGCACACCAAGAGCAAGTTCACCATCACCCCCGGTTCTGAGCAAGTCCGTGCTACCATTGCTCGCGACGGTCAAATGGCTGCTCTCGAGGAAGTCGGTGGTCTTGTGCTCGCTAACGCTTGCGGTCCTTGCATTGGTCAATGGGATAGGCGCGATGTCAAGAAGGGCGAGGCCAACTCGAGTGCGTGAATTGTTGTTTTAAACTTTGAAATGCCTCTAATTGAATTTTGTTCAGTCATTACCTCCTACAACCGTAACTTCACCGGCCGTAACGATGCTAACCCTGCTACGCACGCTTTCGTCGCTTCCCCGGATCTCGTCACTGCTATGGCTTTCGCTGGAGATTTGACCTTCAACCCGCTCACTGACTCTCTCATTGGTTCTGATGGCAAGCCTTTCAAGTTCTCTGACCCCGTTGGCAAGGATCTCCCCGCTCGTGGCTACGACCCCGGCGAGAACACGTTCCAGGCTCCCCCGGTTGACCGTGCTAGCGTCCAGGTTGCTGTTGATCCCAAGTCTGAGCGTCTCCAACTCCTCAAGCCCTTCAAGCCTTGGGATGGCAAGACCCCCACTGATCTCCCGATTCTCATCAAGGTTCAGGGCAAGTGCAGTAAGTTGTGCTTCTGTGATTTCATCCATGTGATCCGTGCTGATCGATGTATTTCCAGCAACTGATCATATCTCTGCTGGTGGCCCCTGGCTCAAGTACCGTGGACATCTCGAGAACATCTCCCAGAACTGCTTGATTGGCGCTATCAACGCTGAGAACGGCGAGGCTAACAAGGTCAAGAACCAGATTACTGGTGAATACTCTGGTGTCCCTGCTGTTGGTGCCTACTACCGCGACCATGGTATCAAGTGGGTTGTTGTCGGTGACCACAACTACGGTGAAGGTTCGTCGCGTGAGCACGCTGCTCTCGAGCCTCGTTTCCTTGGCGGTCTTGCTATTATCACCCGTTCGTTTGCCCGTATCCACGAGACCAACTTGAAGAAGCAGGGCATGCTCGCTTTGACGTTTGTTGACCCGGCCGACTATGACAAGGTTCGCCCCAGCGACAAGGTTGACATCCTCGGCCTCGAGTCCTTTGCCCCTGGCAAGAACTTGACGCTCGTTCTCAAGCACGAGGACGGCACCAAGGAGGTTAGTCGTTGTGATGTGTGATCAGACGGTGTGCTGATGTGGATTTTTTTTTTAAAAAAAACAACTTGTAGGAGATCCCCCTCGCTCACTCTTTCAACGAGGGACAGATTGAGTGGTTCAAGGCTGGTTCCGCTCTTAACCTCGTACGTCCATTGACTCGAATATTCCGTGTGTCTTATGTATAACTGACTCTTGGGGGTTTTTTTTTCTCTTATCGTTGTAGATGGCGGCTAAGGCGGCTGCCAAGTAAGCAGCCGCGCGATTCGTGTCAAAAAGATGCCTTGGTTTGGAAACCTTACCTTACACTCTTCTGGCTGAATATTATTTTTTGTTTTATATACTGTTTTTTTGTGAATGTGATGTTTTTACGAACTACGTACTGTAGGCGATGAATTGCATGCAAACGAAAGCCAATTAGTGAACTAGTGATGCATTGATGATGTGTTTTGAACGTCCGATCATTGTAGCAAGAATATCGGGTATAAATATACTGTATCATCGAGTGACGACACTGAATCCTACGCAGGGTGACGACCTCAGACATCGCAGTGGCAATACTTGACGTCAACATATTCTAGATGTTCGTGTAGCACACGTGTCGAGGATGGACTCAACATCCCCCCGCTGAGCTGGTACGACTCCGCCGGGCGTTGGACGCTGTTCGAACCAAAGTCGATCATAGT
>MU274994.1:0-16824 GCA_022160335.1 Irpex rosettiformis
CATTCTTGCCGACCTATGGAATCGTGTGGTCAAACCAATCATGGATGTTGTATGTACCCTGATTCCTGTGAGTGTTTTTCGACTTTCTCTCCCTCCACGAGCATCTCTAAACAACATTTTCTTAGTCTTCTTCTACCCTGCCACATGTCATGTGGTGCCCAACCGGTCCTCTTGCCTTCCTTCCTCTCCATGCTGCCGGAATCTACCCCGAACATAAAGGCAGAAATACAGCTTCACAAACCATCATGGATATTGCTATATCTTCCTACACCCCTACTCTTGAGGCATTACTTAAGCCTCGCACTAGGCTGACTCCCGGTCATACCGAGTATCCTAAGGTGTTGGTAGTATCACAACCAGACACGCCCAACTGTGCTTCCATCCCGGAGACTAGGACAGAGGCAGGAATTGTCATGTCGCTCATTGAACATTCAACACCCTTGGACGATACAGAGGGTACAGTTGAGGCGGTTCTCGAAGGCATGGCGACACACGACTGGGTCCACCTCGCATGTCACGGCGTCCAAAATCACACGGATCCGATGAGCAGTGCCTTTGCTCTCTATGATGGAAGGCTCACTCTGTCTTCGCTCATGTCACAGCATCTCCCGAATGCCGACCTCGCTGTCCTCTCCGCATGTCAGACAGCCACTGGTGACGAGAAGCTATCCGAGGAAGCCGTCCATCTTGCAGCAGGTATGCTCAATGCCGGGTATAGGAGTGTGATTGGGACGATGTGGTCGATCTCTGATTACATCGCACCGGAGGTTATGCGGGTATTCTACACGGTGATGGCGGAACAGGTGAAGACGGGCGGGGAGCTCCAACCTGCGTATGCATTACACGAGGCTACGAAGGCACTTCGCAATAAGCCAGGGGGGGTTGACGACTTCATACGGTGGGTGCCATTTGTCCATTTTGGTTTGTAGACTCGTTTCTCGCTTGGTCTCCTTAGTCTCTTTCGATATTTTCTCTTAGTGTACTTGTATCTGTCAACCTCAACGTGTGCCTGGTCTGTTCTATCGCGTCTTCGTAATCTTGTTTATACTCAAATCCCGTGTTATGCACTAATTGCTGTTCCTAGTAGTCTCTAGTAGCAGTAGTGGTGTACCTTGGTTCGTGTATACTTAGTGTCCGCTGTTTTGGCAGTTCCGTTCTCAGTGCATTCATGTGTTACTCATTTCTCGTTAATATATACAATTTTCCACACACGCCTACAACAACTCAAAGCCATAGGGTCAGGTCGACTTCGATATAGCACACTTTTACCGACCCCGATAGCAATACTGTGCTTGAATGAACAACAACCGCGACTAGCTAACCTCTGCCATAATGAACGGGATAGTGGAGGAGATGAACGCGGAAATATTTGCCGATCCTTGGTTCTCGACGTACCAGAACCTGTCTATTTCAATGGCCTTTATTTCAGTTCCCGATCGCATCGAAGGACCTGGAGGCTGGAGAAGTACACACAAACGTATACATCAGATCTGACTCGGACTCGATTGTGTGCACCGTTTGATTGAATTTGCCTTCAATACTGAACGTCGTTCTTGTTCGCTCGTCCACAGAAGTCTGGGCACTATCTGTCAAAGGGACTGGTAACCAGCGACCAGGAGATTGGATGTGATCGAGTTTTGAGTTTTGAGTGTTGAGCGCTGAGCCTCGATCAGGGAGAGGAGTGACTGGTGGAGCAATCGTGCTTCTCACGTAGATCCGCATTCATGACCACGCGTCGGCCGTCGAGCAATGGACGTGCGAGTGTCGGATGTCGGACGAGAATGGGAATGGGAATGAGAATGTTCGATATTCGGGCAGGACACCATGCGGTCGCCCATAATGCATAATGCATGATACACGCCTCTTGATCTGGTAGAAGCTTGACTGGGCTGCCGCTTCACAGCACGAATAAAGCAGTTACATAGCCCGCTCCTCATCGCAACCCATCCAAGCCAGCTATTTCAACTGAGGTGGATTAGCATACTTACATAGACGAGATCGGTCAATTAACTCACGGATCCGAGCCGCATCTACAGCCGAGAATTCTCCATGTGTATTATTCTTGAAAGAGGTCGTATCTGTGTTCTAACTATCAATCAGTATGGAGCAAAATGCAAAAGAGCTCACTTAGTACTTGCAGTTTGCCAGGACTCAGTGTTCTCTTCGCCGATCCTTCGACCGCCCGCAGCCCAGCTTCTCGGGTATTGTGGGGTCTTCAAGCCCGTTGAGGCAAGAGCGAATTAATGCGAATATCGTCGAGTGGTCGTTTGTAGATTCTTCCTAAGGGGTGGAGTGGTGCTTCTTGCTCAACGGCGTGATGATGTCGTCGTCAAGGAACGTTGGACTCTTTGAGTAAGTTTCGATCGAGTAACTGAAACAGTGTGCGGGGGGGAATGGACGAATGGGTGTTCTTAATAACAGCAATAGGCATGTTGTGTCATAAGGACGCACCTTGAGCACACTGTGATATATGTACCGACAAACGCCAACAGGCTGCTTTGTGGTCACGCCCGTAATCCTATGGTTCGACGGTGAAGACAATTGGATACAGAAGAATAATGGGTGGAAATGAGACATACAGGTTGATGTACCCTCTCCAACGATACTCTCGATACGCTCCTCTACTAATGTAAGAACTGGCGTTGATATCTGTATTAGATAAAGCAGATAACTATGTTGATGATTGTTTAGTGAAAGCGAGATCGGTGCAGGAATAGGCAGCGATGACCGACAGGGAAGGCGTAGATGCTAGATGCTTCCAGAGAGCAGGTGCTTGGAACCCACGGGGCTAATATCGTAATAAGGCTCTTCACTGCTGACTTGATCACTGCTAAAGAAAGTCTTACTACTCAATTGTGTGTCTAAAATGAGCACAGCACGTACAAGCACTACGAGCTACTCACCAGAGACAGCCGACCTCTGACCCGAACGCAACCCTTCCTTCGCGAAAAAAGAACTTGAATTAAGTATCTTTGTAATAGAAATACGATGAGTTCATGCTGGATAGCGACAAGAACGTGAGACACACCTGATAAAGCTGTGATAGATAAAGCAATTTGTCGTCGACTTTCGGCACCGTCAAAGCCATTATCCGTAAATCTGCACAATCCTGCGTTGTGAGCTTGAAAACACGTAGTAAAAAAACATGCAGGTACGCACATTGGTTGAATGAAATGCCCAGAGGTACCCTACGTACACGGACAACGGCCGCTGCTCGTTAGATATTCGTGAAGCAAGCTTGGGTGGAGACGCGTCCCGGATCGGCTTTGGCACTGGCAACTAAGTAGATCAGACAAAATGTTTAACATAGTTGGCCGTCGTGAGCATCAAAAGGCGTCCACGAGTGAGGAACGATCGAATAACAGACACCATAGTGGTCGTACAATACAATGCATAGCCTTGGGTTACTTTAGGGTCGATACAATATTTGGGAGTCGGATTTGGGTGTACCAAGGGAAGAGTCTTGGATACGACAACTGTAGACAACAATTTGAGTAAATTGTGCTGTCACGGTGCAATGGGGTGACGAAGGGAACGGACGGATGAGGAATCTTCATATTAGAAATGAACGCATTGTACCACGGCTGAGTACACACCTTGATCTACACATTCATGTGGGTGTTCTCGTAAACCCCTGTTTTCATGTTCACGATGATGCCGTCGTTTAGTGATGAGGGCGATCAGATCCTGACAAATTACACATTGAAACGAGACGTACAAGTTATCAGACCCTCTCTGATCTGCTCTCAGTGCACTCCGCTACTACCGCTTAAACGCCAAAAACGTTCGTGCCGGTTAAGGTGTCAATGACCACAATAGTGAGATTGGTTGGTCAAGCTTCGTCTACAGCTGAGCGCTGAGCAGTCATCGAATGTGAAATGGGATGACGATGAGGGTGCGGCGGGCGTTGGCATCCTGTGAGAGCGCATGTCCTTGAGGTTTAATGGGAGGACATCTGCATGAGCTTTTAGTCCTTGAATGGGTAGCTAATAGCTGTGTTATTTCGGGCTTTACCTCGTCACAAACACACCACGAAATTCTACATTAAGCGGGGGTTCGATATAGGTAGAACCAAGGATTAATAGTTATATATATCGTTTGGCATACGGGGCGATATTGAGTCCTTAGGCTTGCGGTGAAGACGGAGACGAGGGGTTCAGGGGTTTCATTGATAAATCTGTTACACGAGAAACATGATGAGGCCGTGTAGAACAGATAATAAACGTCGCACGTACCGGCTATAGCTATCACGAGAGCCGTCTTCAAAGCTGTGTGTGAGTGTTGGAGAGATGGACAAGGACAAGGGTATAGTCACTGTCTGATGTCTATATCAGCTACAAGCAGTAAAAGAGTGAAAATAAAGCTTTTCCAACATCGTTTGACTTACCAAGCAACACAAGCTCACATCCGGTAGACTCTCAACGCAAGCATAGCAATATGCTCCAGAGTCTAATGGTCGGCCTTTACTGCATCGTTCGAAGCTAGTAGACGTCCTGATGTGATATCTCGCTGTGTGAGGTTGAGATCATGTAACGTACTCGATGATACTGTACACAAAGCACATACCTGAATGGATTGAGAGTACACATGTGGTAGTCGTCGCTCGTGGGAGGTTCGAGGAGCGAGAGGCAGGCATCGACTGGGAAAGTCAAGTAGAAGGGTGAGCAATGTTGCCATAGGTGTGCGCCGTGGGTAGCGAGCACCAAGGATGAGATCTGAGAACGTAAACGAGGGAACATCGAGGGAGAAATGAGTAGGGCGTGGGTGCGTGAGCGAGCCGTCTGGACACAGTCGCTATTCCCGAGTTGGTGTTGATCATAGAGGACAGTGGGTCGGACGAGGGGACTGATCATCTCACTAAGTTACATGCGTGCTGCGGCAAGTTATCGCTATTGCGAGGACGAGATCGACATGCGTGAGTGAGTGGGTGGTAGAGAAAGAAAGACGGAGAATACTCGGACGCTGAGGCGCTTCTATCAATCCGCACGTTCGAAGTTCGAACTGCACCATTCTGGTAGCCTACAACCACGATACCACTTGTACATGATCGAGGAGGAGGCGTTGGCGGAAGATGCTCATGGGTGGCATCAGCAGGCGTTGCTGTCCTAGAGAGATCTTCTTGCTGAACTTCCACTCCCAAGACGATCGCTCCATGTCCTCCGTTGACTCTTATTCAGCTGGCAAGGCACTCCGACGTTGCGACTATCGACAGCCTCGTTCAATGAGGTTTTGACGGGTCACACCTTCGTGCGTACATTTCTCTATCCGCCATCTCTCACCCGATGACGCAGTCGCATTCAGAAAGAAGCTATCTTCCGCTCGACGGGTAATTCTCTAGCCTTCACACAATACTGCTTCTCAATCTGGTTGCAGTGCCCATGTGCTTTCGACCCGACCCCTGGTATACCCCCAAGCTCTAAAACGATCTCCCAATACTTGTCGTATGCACGGCATATACCGCACACCTCGAGACTCGCGCTAGACAGGGACCTCCGCAAGACGTGAAGATCACTGGAGGAACTTGTAGGTGGAGCGAGCGATTTCGGTGCGTTGACCATCTCGTCCGGTCGGGCTCTGCAAAGGCCAAGTGTTCATTTCGGGAGGCAGACAGCTCCTACTATGCGGCGGGTGATCCGTCAGGTTTACGAGAGACGCAGGTGCGTAACACATTGATATACCATTTCTATCTATTGATATTTCTCAGGACACTTCCATGCATTGCTGTGCTCGCATTTACGATCAGTTGATTTAATCACACACTCCCCCTTGCCACTTTTGTCCCCCCCTCTTCTCCCTACATATTGCCAAATGACAGTCGCTCTCACTGTCCTTTTGCTTTTCGGGGTTAACAGGATTTTTGTGAATCCAATCCTAGGGTACCGCGGGAATAGGCATCTGACTGGCAACCGTAAGCTGTAGAGAATAGACAGATGGACACACTGTATATCAGTACGGGACACGCTGTACTACGAGTACTTAGTTGCATACCTTGATCGGCAGATTCGTATCGACCAGCCCCAATCACAATATCGTGTCCAGCCTCTTTGTTGGGATCGTGGTATTGTGCTGTATCATGACGGTGAGGACGATCGGGTACTAACAAATAGCAAATATAAACAAGACGTACACGTTTTAGAACTCAGAGAGGTACGTTCGATACCCTCGACTATTGCTGAGACCTGCGTGGGATGTTCGTGCAAATCCGGATGTCGATGGTCATGATAGCGAAATTAAATGGTCGGGTTTCGTCGTCCACAGCTGAAGAGTCATTGAACATGATGTATGAAGGCTGTGTGAACTGGCAATGAGAATGCAAGAGACATCGGCATCCTGCGAGAGTGTATGTCTTTGCAGTTCATTGAGATGGCATCTACCTGAGTCTTTTCGCCCTTGGCCAAGTCGACACGAGCTGTACCGCTTCGATCTTCACTCCTTCGCAGCGAAGCAGCAGAATTCCATGCTGTGTGGACGTGGCGTATACGGGGACGTAGATTCGTCTCAAGAGTGGTTTGACATACGGTACGACGTACTATCGGGATTGCGTTGATCGCGGTAAGGAGGGGAGATTGCGAACTTTCATAGCTAACACTGCCACAAGAAAGATATGATGGTCGTGTTGAAAAGAGAGAAGAACGTCATACGCACCTGCTGTCACACTACCCGCCTCGGAACTCATACATGAACACATTGAGAGGGAGATGGGGAACGATGAGGATATAGTCACGGTCTGCCGCTCGCGTCAGTGAAAGGTAACGAGAAAGAAACATGGGGCTCACCGAACATCGTTTGTTGTACCAACTTGGCATACAAAAGTGCATGCTCGACGGACCGTGGGTGCAGCGATACGTTCCGGAGACGAACTGTCAGTCGTTAGCTTGTAGAAACTAGTGTCCGTAGTCCTGCAATGTCTCGTAGTGTGAGCTAAAGAACAGATAATAAAAGCAATGATGCTATACGCAAGGACGCGCATGAAGAAAATGAAGGCACATAGATGGTGATCGTCACTTATGGGAAGTTCGTGGAGCGGGAAGGAGGAAACGCAGGCACCGGTTTGGATAGATAAGTAGACCAGATGAAGGAGCTGACATAGTTGGATGTACACCGTGGATAGTTTATGGCTGTAGACGAGAACGGGGCCGGACGTGTGACGGGGGAACATGGAGGAAGACAAGTTATTGACGATGGAGGACGGTGATTCGGGGAAAGGATTCATCAGGCGAATTTACTTGTGTGTTGTGGCAAGCCAGTAAGATTTGAAGATGAGCTCGACATGGGTAACTGAGCAGTGGTCGACCGGTGGTCGTTGGCAAAGGGAAAATGGGTGGGTGACGCCGGACATAGCGAACACCAAAGCGCTTCCGTTGATGCACACGCTTATCTTCGCTCTCACTTACAGCGACAGTGGCTGCACAAGACGACAATGTCCTTCCTTGCCGTGGATAATTCCTGGTCGTGTATGCCTAGCTATCTAGAACTTAGACTCTGGTTCTCCTCAGCACATCCACACCCACACGCCGCGAGATAACAGCTCTCTCTCTCTCTGGTGTATATCTTGCATGCTTGCCGAGATGGATGCTCAAATACTGGCGACTCCTGTAGTGGTGGGAGATGTGGATAGTGGATCGTAAAGCTTAGTATGTGGTGTGTGGCCCTTTTTTCTGTACTTTGGAATCATTAGTGACAGGGTCCACAGGTCGCTCGAAGCGGCTCCATCGCAACGCCGCGCACGTTAAACAACCTTTGCACGATTTCTCATCCAGTGTATCAATCGACAATAGGCCTTCCCTTTCCTCCTTTTCTTTCGTGTTTCCCTCCATCGACACCGCGCAAAGTTGCCGTCGATCCCTCTCATATCGCCTGTCGCAAACTCTTCTTTTGTCTGCACGTAACCCTTTCACGCATTCTACAAGCGTTGGACCCTCCCTCCTCTCGATCTCGAACGCATCCGGGTCACTGGCTAAAAAGAAGTCATCTACACAGACTTTTAAAATGCAACGGTACTTGTCAGCACGTCGGGAGTGTAAGCTGAAGATGTAGGTCGAGCAGCACTCTGCTCCGTCGGTAAGCCATACTGCCGCCGCCTCCCGCTCCCAAGCTTATCGCAGCTCAGATAGACAGTAACCATCTACGGTGGCATCGCACGGTTGAGGGGTTGTGCTTGATACACAGAGGAAGGCAGATTGTCAAGAGACAAGGTGCGTGCTATAGCATTCTGCTCTATGAAAACACTGACGACAGCGTATTCAAGGCAACATCCAAGAACCATCATGATGTTCCGCTCTCTATTATGTGGATCCTGACGGAACCTCCCATGGAAGACCACAACTTCCTAAACTCCCTCTGTTATACATTGAGACGACCTCTCCTTCGTCATGGGAGTATGCTCGTATCCTCATCCGCGCGTCGGAACGCCGTCCTACCTGGCTCAATCTCATCTACCCTCAACCATTCCCCTCCCCCCAGATGGTAATGATCCAATCCTTTCGGTGGTCAGAATGTTAACAGGATGGAGCGCATACACATGATCATTCTACCAATGTGAGTAATGCGTAGAGACTCCTTCTCGTGTTGCATCTGCTATGTACTAATACGATAAGGCTAGGATTAAGATTCGGTCTTTCAGATATGGCTTTCGCAGTATTGAAAGGAAGACTACTAAGTCCTCTCTCACAAGTCTTGCCACCGTAGTTTCCGGTGAGTACAAGCGTTCTCGTACGCAACCTGTGCGAATTGAATAAAAAATGTTCATATCTAGCACGTCCGAGTTAAGTAGTATGTCAGTGGCACCGGGGTACAATTCCATGCACGCCATCGCTCCTGGATGGTCTCTGCGTAATTATGATCTCTCTCGTTCCAGGTAGCGTGTTTACCCTCCTGTTTATATTTTCTATATTGACCTCTTGTTTTCTCGTACCCCTCGACAGTATGCTTGCGTGGATAAAGGAACACTCGGATACATTGATCGACTGCAGTGAATGGTCTATTGTTGTGGTAAGTTCATTCCTTCGCTTATTCACGAGTCAATCCGCAGCTGATTCCAGCGCTGAAATAGCGTCGGCCACGGCTGCATTGTCGTTGTGCTATTCTACATAACGTTTTGCTTTGCACTGAGCGATGGCAGAATCTGTTAGTCTATAAACTATTGCAACTTAATATTAGAGTCTGGTCGCTGACTTGGTGATATGGAGCAGTTTTTTTTACAAATCGGTCTAAGTGGAACCGATTGCAAGGTCAGGAAAGAAAATACCTTCATATTTGTTATAGGTAATGCCCACGCAGATTTGCTCACAACTCCTGCTGATATCATCTACTAGATGTTTACTGTATCGCAGCGTCATCACGGACGTGAAGAGGCTTTAAAAAAGTGTTACAAGCAGATGAACTAGAGATGGTCCGTCGTACGTGCTAACGCTGACTACAACAATATTCAAGTTTCTGAATTCGTCTAGCACCGACTAGTAGTCTGACCAGCAACACTTATCTCACCTACAAGTACGCATATTACTAGATACGCAAGCGAGGGGGCCGCACGGAGCGCATCGTTGTATGTACCATTGATATATTCACTACTGATATGTACTCATGACGTGATCCTAGGCTCTCGGAAGCCGCTCCTCCGACGACAACAATGATATGACTACCCTGGGACATTATCGCACTCTCACTTGAACTGCAACTTACGTCTCAAGTTGTTGGCATACTTGTCGTGCCCCTTACGCTGCCATCTTGCCTCCAGCAAGCTCAGCGCACTCAAATATCATGGAAGCGTAGCTATACGGGCATGCACATACTATCTACCCACATATCCTCCAGTACCTGTATGTACAGGGATTCAAGAATCTTCCAGGTATAGTCATATTCGGAGGCTGTGAGTGTTCTAATTTTGTAGTGAAACTGTTCAATTGACTGTAAAACTTATATAGGGCGTATTGCGGTGTTCTTCGTATGCCAAATACACAAGGCGATGTAGATTCTTATTAGCGCCCCATTTCAATCCTCGACTTCGATGTTCAGATGTTACAGGCGGCAGATAGGAAAGCCTGATGTCCCCTGCCTCATAGTTAACTTTGGCGGTGCATGTGTAGCTGTCTCAGAGTCTGTTGGTCATCTGAGCAGATTTCTAATCGCTTTTTAAGGTTCTATGCTCGCCTTCCAAGCTTCTTCTTTTCCCACTTAAGGCGCCTAAGCGGCGGATGTCTGCTAGTGTTTACGCCGAGTCGATCTACGCCGGTCGCAGTGTTGCTCGACATCCATATTGCATCAGCCGTTCAGATCGTTAGTGGATCATAGTGAGGGCGGGCCGAGTTAGCGAGGTGCATCAACAAGGTAAGCATCCGTGCTGCTGTATTAGGTTCGCAATTTCCAAATATCAACGTGTTTACAACGCAATCACACAGCCGTCAGAGCGAACTAGTCCAGAAACGCGATTCGTATCTCCTTCTCGAGGCCAATATATCTCTGTTGAATTTCCCCGCATGATGTACGAGATCGCTTCTTTCCTAAGACCATCACCGCAGCTCCCTAGAGTACCGCTTTTCGAGGACTACGGAACATCAAGGCCTGAGGTTCCATCTTGTTATAAAGGCCAGCCCATCGTTTTGGGAACCTCAGAAGTTATTGCCCTCTTCACGGTAAGCTCTTTAATCCTTTAGGCGCTGTCAAGGTCGCTGATAGGTATACGAGGACCCTCCGCATATCCCATCGGATTTCTCGTCCTACGACGACCACAACCCCACATCCCACATCCCATTTCCTTCATATTCCCTCACTCCTCATTCTTCCTTGCCCACTCTCCTCTTTCTGAAGGCACCAGCCTATACGCGGCTGCACGTGGTTTTCATACCATCATGTCTAATTCCGACGGCGCAGAGGCTCATCCACCTGTGAGCACAGAAAGCTCTGTAAGTCTCGCTCTTTCGTCTCAACGCAAGTGTTCGTGGTACTAATCCATACTGACCTGTTATCTACCACCATGATCTAGCTCGCTACACCCTCAACACCAGACTTCAGCAATCTTCCACTTCACACCAAGATGCGGATACTGGCACGGCGTGCGTACGAACAGTATGAAACTCGATGCGACCTGGATGCCCTGGAGACGTCTATCCAGTGTAATCGTGTTGCTATGGGTGCGACTGAGGACAATCACCCGGAGAAAGCTGCCATCGTCAACAACCTTGGAGTGGCACTGAGTACACGATTCAAGTGTGTTGGAGAACGCCAGGACTTGGAGGAAGCAATCTCCCTGCAGCAACTTGCCAATGCACTCACACCAGACGACAGTCCAGACAAACCCTCCCGGCTGAGTAATCTCGCTGTCTCCATAATTTCGCGGTTCGAACGAGAGGGGAGGGCCGAGGATCTCGAGGAAGCCATTGGGATGTGGACCCATGCTGTCGAGCTTATACCCGATAGTCATGTACATAAACCTACATTGCTTAATAACCTCGGTTCATCGCATCAGACACAGTTTGAGCAACTGGGCAAACTCAAAGACCTCGAAAGTGCGATTGTGCTGCATGCTCGTGCTGTCGAGCTCACTCCTGATAGTCGCCCGGAAAAACCATCAAGGCTTAGCAATCTCGGGAACTCGCATCATACACGATTTGGGCAACTGGGCAAACTCGAAGACCTCGAGAGTGCGATTGCACTGCATGCTCGTGCTGTCGACCTCACTCCTGATGGTCACCCAGACAAACCATCCCGGCTTAATAATTCCGGGAACTCGCATCTGACACGATTTGAGCAACTAGGCAAACTCGAAGACCTCGAGAGCGCGATTGCACTGCATGCTCGTGCTGTTGAGCTCACTCCTGATGGTCACCTGGACAAACCTTCGAGGCTTAATAATTCCGGGAACTCGCTGAAGAGACGATTTGAGCAACTGGGCAAACTCAAAGACCTTGAGAGTGCCATCGCGCTACATGCTCGTGCAGTCGAGCTCACTCCCGATGGTCACCCAGACAAACCATCTTTGCTTAATAATTCCGGGGGCTCGCATCAGACACGGTTTGAGCAACTAGGCAAACTCGAAGACCTCGAGAGTGCAATTGCGCTATGTGCTCGTGCAGTTGAGCTCACTCCTGATGGTCATCCGGACAAACCATCGAGGCTTAATAATTTCGGAAACTCGCTGCAGACACGATTCGAGCGACTCGGACTCCTCGAGGATTTCGAGAGCGCAATTAAACTATTTACTCGCGCTGCTGAGCTCACTCCCGACGGTCACCCGAACAAGCCAGCCTGGCTTAACAATCTCGCTAGTTCCCTTTCTGACCGATATGAGCGCACCCACCGAGACTTGAAGGATCTTGAGAAGGCTATTGCGCACCAGTCCCGAGCTGTCGACCTTACCCCAGATGGTCATCCAGATAAACCCACTCTCCTCAGCAATCTTGGAAACATGCTGCAGACAAAGTTTAAGCAATCAGGAAGTTTGGATGACTTGGACCAGGCAATCACACATCAGACCAGTGCGGTGAGCCTCACACCAGAGGGACATCCCGATAAACCTGGCTGGCTGCATAATCTCAGTAACTCACTGCATACGCGATTCAATGAAGCAGGAAATGCATCAGATTTGGAAGGAGCCATCAAATACAGCACACGTTCGGTGGAGTTGCTGCCAAAGAACCACGCTGACCGAGCGTCAAGACTTCGACTCCTTGGTCTTCTGTTTGACACACGCCTACGCTCCTCAAATTCCCAAGCCGATGATGCAACACACGCCATGGATGCATTCCTGGAGGCAATGCAGCACCAGAATTCCCATCCACTCGAGCGATTGCGCGCCTGTGGTCAGTACACAAATCTACTCTCCGAGTTCCCTCACCTTTTCACCACCCCTCCGAGGCTCTCTCTCCTCGATGGTTATAAATATGCTCTTGGACTTATCCCGCGGTGTATCTGGCTGGGCAATAACGTGCGCGGTCGGTACACTAGCAAGGAACTGCCAATAATTGGAGCAGTAATCAACAATGCTGTGACTGCTGCTATCTCAGCTGGAGAGTATGGCTTAGTGCTTGAGTGGCTGGAGACTGGGAGAGCAGTGGTTTGGTCACAGGTCCTCCAGCTGCGAACTCCCCTCGATGACCTACGACAACTTCATCCCCAACTTGCCGATGACCTCTACCATGTCTCCCAAGCGCTTCAACACGCTGCTAGCTCCCCATCCAGTTCATTGTCTCCGTTGACAGAATCCTGCAAGACTCAGCCATCCCTTGAAGGTCAGGCACAGAGCTCGCACACCTACGCACTCGAATATGAGAAGTTGATCACACAGATCCGCGAGCTTGATGGATTCAAGGACTTCTTGTTACCCAAGACATTGTCGCAGCTCACTGACGCCTGTGTTTCTGGTCCCGTCGTGGTCATCAATGTGCATGAGTCCAGATCTGATGCACTGATTCTACATGGCGCTGGCAATGTTGTCCATGTCCCCCTCCCTGATCTCTCTCTCTTTCGTGCAACCGACGTTCAAAATCAACTTTGGGATCTGCTGAGAGCCAAACGGTTTCTCAGCCGATCTCGCTGTGAGATGCCACATCGAGATGAACACGGTGAGGACAGGGGAGGCAGGGTGACGGCAATGGACCCACCCGATATGATGCGCAAAATACTTGCTGATTTATGGAATTGGATGGTCAAACCAATTATAGATGTCGTTTGCACTCTGGTGCCCGTGAGTTTCATATTTAATTGTTTGTCTCCTCACCAGTGTGAGTATCTCTAATCGTTCTGTTTCCCAGCCTTCAACGACTCTTCCTCATATCACATGGTGTCCGACCGGTCCGCTTGCATTTCTTCCGCTCCATGCTGCCGGAATCTATCCCAAACATGAAAGCACGAATGCGCACTCACAAACGATCATGGATGTCGCCGTATCTTCGTACACTCCGACTCTCGAGGCATTACTTAAACCTCGCACAAAGGTAACCGCTGGGGATACCGAGTACCCCAAGGCGTTGGTAGTATCTCAACCGGCCACTCCGAACTGCGATCCCATCCCGAATACTAGGACAGAGGCGGAGAATATCACATCGCTCATTGGACAATCAACGCACTTGGACGATACTGGGGGTACAGTTCAGGCAGTCCTCGAAGGCATGGCGACGCACGACTGGGTCCACCTCGCATGTCACGGTGTTCAAAATCGCGCAGATCCGATGAACAGTGCTTTCGCTCTCTATGACGGAAGGCTTACTCTCTCTATGCTGATGTCACAGCACCTCCCGAATGCCGACCTCGCTGTTCTTTCTGCATGTCAGACGGCTACTGGCGACGAGAAGCTATCCGAGGAAGCTGTCCATCTCGCAGCGGGGATGCTCAATGTCGGATATAAGAGCGTTATTGGAACGATGTGGTCTATCTCCGACTATATCGCACCAGAGGTTATGAAGGAATTCTACACGGTGATGGCAGAACAAGTGAAGGCGGGCGGGGAGCTTCAACCTGCGTATGCGTTGCACGAGGCTATGAAGGCGCTTCGCAGCAAGCCAGGGCGGATGAACGAGTTTTTACGGTGGGTGCCGTTTGTGCACTTCGGTTTGTGAACTGGATTGCAGGACACTACGGCTTTTGATGTTTTCTCTCGTAAGCGTGTTTGTACCCAACGTCTTAGTGTGTGTCTATTTCATTCTGTTTCATAAGTTCCTAGTCTGGTTAATCTAAGTCTTGCGTTTTGGTTGTGTATAACCCCCCGATGGTTTGGCGGATTCATTACCATGTGTAATCATACATCTCTGTTTATTCTATACTACCGTTTCTACGGCGAGTTATAGGACACCATTGAATAGTACATGAAGCCGACTTTGATCTACCACGCTTTTACCGGCCCCGATAGAAATTCCGTGCCCGTTCAAACGAAAGCCATAATTAACAAATGTCGGTCACGGTAGATGACATAGCGGGAGAAATTAAAGTGAGAATATACATCGACCTGTGGCTTTTGCCTCTGTGCGCTGCCACCCGCCTATTTTAAGGCCAACCCCCCAAAATATTGAAAGACGTTGAAAACCACACGAGCCCGTCGAAGCTTCAGCTCAGCCGTGAGTACCGTTCGAGCGTCTTGCTCGCTCGTCCACAGAAGCCACAGGTGATCTGTAAACAGAGGTAACCAGCCACTGGGGATTTCAAGTTGGAGTCCTGAGAAACGTACATGATAGAAGTGAGAAAGTACTAGGGGATCAGATTGTTCTAGTATGGACTTGTGTCGGGTCGGAATGCAGACTTTTGGCAGTGCTTGGATATCGTGCAGTTGAGCTCCATGACGGTGCTTAATTCCACGATCACCGTGACTGAACTGCTTCTCACTGTGAACACAGCATCGTTGTCAGATGCGTGGTGCCCATTGCAATCCGTGGGAGCAGCAATTTCAGCCGTGGTAGTTTAGCGTGCTCGCAATGCGAAAGCCTGGTCGAACGACCCACTAGTAGTCGTAGTCGCATGGTCTGTGTGGCGCAAAACTATACGTACCGATGACCTACAGACAAAGACGTCCGTGCTTGTGTTTGTACGAGTAAGCACAGGGAATGAAACGCAAAAGAGTTGACTTACGGCTTGTCCCAACGGTATTGCTCTACCACACAGCCTTCGACGACCTAGCTTCTCGGAGATTCAAGCTCGGTGGGGCTAGAGCGAGTTGAAGTGAGTGTTATCGAGTCATTGGTCGTAAGTGGGTGCTTTTCATCTAGCCGGATGGTGCTCTTCTTCATCAGGTGGTGTTGAGCGAAGTTCAAACGAGTAAAAAATGCCCCATATGACGCAAACTGTAGGGTCGATCGTTAGGATGATTAAGAAGTCGAGGTGTATATTGTAAGGTGAGCTTTCTACATGATGAGTGTTGACGACGACTTTAGCAAAGTGCGTGGGCCGGAATCATTGTTAATCTCACGGCGCCGTATCGTTCGACCAAAAAGCAGCGGAGGGAACGGACGGGAGGGAATGTTCTATATCTGCAATGAACACAACGTAAGTGTAAAAATACACCTTGATCAGCCCATTCATATCGACGAGCCTCAAATGAGTAATTACCGCATCATGAGCAATCACTCTCCGAGACTGTGCAGTATTTCAATGATGATAATGTGTTCTGACGATGAGGACAATCAGATACTAGCAGATGATCAATATAAATGAGACATACATGTTCACAGATCTTCGTCAATATGCTTTCAATACCCTCCATTACGGCTCCGAGAACCTCTAGGGACCTTTGTACTGGTGATATATAGTTGAACAACTTCTACGACTGACGAGCTGTTGAGTGAGGGTGGGCGATGAGGGAACGAGAGGCGTCGGTATCCTGCAATAGCATATATCCCTGCCACCGAGATGATACGAGTGTTGTAGTCCTTGGCTGGGTAAATGAGAGCCGCACTGCTTCCGTCTTCGCCTCCTCGCAATGGTGCAGCAGAATTCTACATTATAAGTGAGTACGATTGGCTTGAGAATGCGGGTTCCTTTTCAACAGGGGTTTGACATACAACACGACGTGACCTCGTACTTGCAGTGATGACAGAGATGGGGGGGTCAAGGGACTTTGCAGCGCTACAAGAGAAGCATAGTCGGGTCGTGTTGAAGAGATACAGATTGTCATATGTGCCTGTACGATAGCCGTCTCAGAACCCTTGAAGCTGTAGTCACCATGAACGTTCAAACGTTGGGAGGGAGATGGAGGAGGACAAAAGTATGGTTGCAGTCTGCCGTCTATGTCGGTAAAAATGTACCAAAGGAATGAGTAAGAACCGCTCCAGACAACGTTTTACATACCAAGAACCTAAAGCGCAAAACATTGTGTATCCACTAGGATTCCCGTCACTAACA